>VBSM01003018.1:11016220-11039124 GCA_008086735.1 Cheirogaleus medius
ATCTGAGAGCAGAGAGCCAGGAGATCGTCCCTAATCCGCCATTTTTGACAATCACCCCATTTATTTATTTTTGTTGTTGCTATATTTGTTTGTGGGGTCTTAGTCATAAACTCTTTGCCTAGGCTAACGTCCAGAAAGGTTTTTCTTATATTTTCTTCTAGAATTTCTATGATTTCAGGTCTTACATTTAAGTCTTTAATCCATCCTTTGTTAATTTTTGTACATGGTGGGAAATAGGGATCCAGTTTCATTCTTCTGCATGTGGCTACCCAGTTTTCCAGCGCCATTTATTGGGTAGGAGGTTCTTTCCTCAGTGTATGTTTTTGTTTGCTTTGTCAAAAATCAGGTGGTTGTAGTTATATGGTTTGATTTCTGGGTTCTTTATTCTGTTCCATTGATCTATGTGTCTACCTTTATGGTAATACTAAGCTGTTTCAGTTACTATAGCCTTGTGATATAATTTGAAATCAGATAATGTGATGCCTCCAGATTTGTTATTTCTGCTTATGATTGTTTTGGCTATTCAGGATCTTTTTTGAATCCATATGAAATTTATGATTGTTTTTTCTAGTTCTGTGAATAATGACATTGGTATATTGATGGGAATTGCATTGAATCTGTAAATCACTTTGGGTAGTATGGACATTTTTAACAATATTTATTGTTCCAATCCATGAGCATGGAATGTTTTTCCATTTTTTTGTATCATCTGTGATTTCTTTCTTTAGTATTTTGTAGTTCTCCTTATAGAGATCTTTCACTTCCTTGGTTAAGTATATTCATAGATATTTTATTTTATTTCAGCTATTATAAATGATATTGAGTTCTTGATATGACTCTCAGCTTGACTGTTATTAGTGTACAGACATGCTACTGATTTGTGTACATTAATTTTGAAACCTAAAACTTTACTGAATATATTTATCAATTCTAGGAGTCTTTTAGAGGATTCTTTAGGGTTTTCTAGATATAAGATCATATCATCAGCAAACAAGGATACTTAGACTGCCTCTATTCTGATTTGGATGCCGTTTATTTCTTTCTCATGTCTGATGACTCTAGTTAGGACTTCCAGTACTAAGTTGAATAGAAATGGTGACAGTGGGCATCCTTGTCTTGTTCCAGTTCTTACAGGGCATGCTTTCTTTTTTTCTTTTTTTATGTTTTTAATTTTTTGTTTATTTTTTGTTGAGGGCTAGATGGGAGGAAAGAATTACGGGGAATGTTTTCAGCTTTTCCCCATTCAGTATGATGTTGGCTCTAGGTTTGTCATATATGGCTTTTATATTATTATTTTGAGGCATGTTCTTTTTATACCTAGTTTTTGAGGGTTTTTATCATAGAGGGCTGCTGGATATTATCAAATGTTTTTTCTGCATATATTGAGATGATCATATGATTTTTGTTTTTAATTCTGTTTATGTGTTGAATCAATATTTATTAATTTGCATATGTTGAGCCATCCTTTCATCTCTGGGATGAAACTCACTCGATCATGTTGAGTTATCATTTTCATATACTGTTGAATTGTGTTTGCTTGTATTTTGTTGAGGATTTTTACATCTATGTTCATGAGGGATATTGGTCTATAGTTTTATTTTTTGTTTTTTTTTTACTGTGTCCTTTTCTGGCTTTGGTATCAGGATGGTAAGAGCTTCATAGAATTAATTAGGGAGGATTCCTTCTTGATGTTTTGGAATAGTTTCAGTATGATAGGTGCCTATTCCTTTTGTAGATCTGGTAGAATTCAGCTGCGAATCTCTCTGGTCCTGGACTTTTTTTATTAGGAGATTTTTTTATTACTGTTTCAATCACACTACTCATTCTTGACCTGTTCAGAATTTCTATTTCTTCCTGATTCAAGCTTGGGAGGTTGTGTATTTCCCCAAATTTATCCATTTCCTCTAGATTTTCTAGTTTGTGTACGTATAGGTTTTCATAGTAGTCTCACATGATATTTTGTATTTCTGTGGTATCAATTATAATAGCTCCTTTTTCAGTTTTTTTAATATATGAAAAGACATTTTATTATTACTATTTTACTGTATAACATATTAGTGAATACACCAGATTACATTTTCTCAAATGACAAATGAGGCACATTTCTCTCTGATTCCCTGGAGAACCTCAATATTATCTGTCCTTTGGAGGATTCAGTTTCTTATGACGAGTGTGATACTGTCCACGAGGATACCAACGGTGCTTAGTAGTAAAGAACATTATGCTAAGTTGTTCTATCATGGATCCTTGTTCAAGGTTTTCACTTTTTTCTGCTAATCTGGTTTTCAGCATGTGATCATGTGTTTCTTCATTATTATGCACAGGATCTGGTCGAGGGATAGGTTTTGTGTGTTCATATGTAATGTCCACCAAAGGGTGGTAGCATACTATCGTCCTGCCATCAGATGTCAAAGCAAGCTCAACTTTGCAATTATAGTCATCTGGTAGAGAAGAATATGTAGATTTATGACAAACACAAGATAAAGCTCCATTTGGGATTGGAAATAAATGTTTCAAGATAGGTCTCTTTGATATCACCCATTTTACTGCTGCTGTGGCCATGGTGTTTAAGATGCTTATCAGGTGGTATGAAAAAAGATGTTTTGAAGAAGAACTGCTTTTAAAATCTGCTTCTAGACACATGAATTTTCATCCTTTGATAGCTCCTCACCATGAGCCCGCCATCTTGTTTCAATCCAGGTCCCCTTTTTCAGTTCTGATTGAGCATATTTGAATCATTTTTCTTCTATCCTTGGTTAATCTAGCTAATGGTCTATCAATTTTTTTTTAAATCTTTTCATAGAACCAAGTTTTCATTTCATTGGTCCTTTGTATTCATTTTTGTTTCAATTTTGTTTAATTTTGCTCTGATCTCTGTTATTTCTTTTCTTCTGCTAGCTGGTTTTTCCTTCTTCTGGTTTTTTCTTGTTTTTCTACTTCATTGAGGTGTGGTAATAGGTAGTTAATTTATAATCCTTTTTTTCTTTTTGATGTAGTCATTTAGTTCTGTGGACTTCCCTCTTAGCACTGCTTTTACTATATCCCAGAAAATTTTTGTAACATGTTTCTTTTGTCATTCAATTAAAAAAAATTATTTCCATCTAGGTTATGTCACTGACCCAAGGATCATTCAGCAGCAGATTGTTTAATTTCTGTGTGTGTAGTTTTAAGAGTTTCTGTTGGAATTGATTTTTAGTTTTATTCCAGTGTGTTCAGAGAAGGTACATGGTATGCTTTTGATTTTTTAAAGTTTGCTGAAACTTGTTTTGTGACTGAACATATGATCTGTCTTGGAGAATGTTCCATGTGCTGATAAAAAGAATGTATATTCTGCAGTGTTTGAACAGAATGTTCTGTAAATGTCCATTAGGTCGATTTGTTCTAGAGTCCCATTTAAGTCTGGTGTTTTTTTGTTGATTTTCTGCCTTGATGATCTGTCTAGTTCTGTCAGAGGTATATTGAAACCCCTCACTATTTTTCTGTTGCTGCTTATTTCATTTCTTAGATCTAGTAGTATTTGTTTTATGAATCTGAGAGCTCCAGTGTTAGGTGTATATATATTTAGGATTGTTATCTCTTGTTGACTTGATCCCACTATAATTATCTAATAACCATCTTTATATTTTTTTACTGTTGTTGATTTAAAGTCTGTTTATTCTGATATTAGAATAGCTAATCCTGCTCACTTTTGGTTTCCATTTGCGTGGAATATTTTTTTCACCCCTTTACCTTGAGTTTATGAGAATCTTTACAAGTTAAATGGGTTTCTTGGAGACAGCAAATATTTGGGTTTTTTAAATCCATTCCAACAGTATATATCTTTTAAGTTGGTCATTCAGACCATTTACAATCAATGTTAATACTGATATGTGAGATAATGTGCCAGTGAAGATGTTGATTGTCACCTAGTTGCTTTTTATTCTCCCTTGTGTTAATCTTTCATAAAAGCTGATAGTTTTTACTTTTGAATGTTTTTACATTTGTGAGTATTGACTTTTCTTTTTGACATTTAGATTTTTTTTGATCATTTCTTGTAGGGCCAGTCAATTGGTGACAAATTCCCACAGTCTTTGCTTGTCTGGGAAAGACTTTATGTTTCCTTCATTTTAAGAAAACTAAAGATAGGACCCTAATCTTTTCTGGCTTGTAAGGTTTCCCCTGAGAATTCTTTTGTTAGCCTGATGGGTCTTCTTTTGTAAGTTCCTTGATGCTTTCATCTCACAGCTTGTAGGATTTTCTCCTTTACTTTGACTTTGGCTGGTCTGATGACTATGTGCCTTGGAGATGTTCTGTTTGCACTGAATTTGATGACCTTCTTGTATCTGGATGTCTAAAGCTCTAGCAAGACCAGGGATGTTTTCCTTCTCCATTATTCCCTCAAGTAGGTTTTCCATGCTTTTTTGCTTTTTTTTCTCCCTCAGAAATACCTATAATTCTTATATTCAATCATCTTACATAGTCCTATAATTCTTGAAGACTTTGTTCATTCTTCTTGATTCCATTTCTTCATTTTTGACTGACTGGATTAATTCAAAAGTCTTGTCTTCAAGCTCTGAATTTTTTTAATGCTTGGTCTGATATATTCTTAAAACCTTCCACTGTATTTTGTATTTCCTTAAATGCTTCTTTCATTTCCAGAAGTTGTTATGATTTTTTTTAAAAACAACTTATCCCTTAGTGAAGTTTTCGTTCATGTCTTGAATTATTTTTTATTTCTTTGTGTTAGTTTTCAACTTTCTCAATGATCTCTTTGTGCTTGCTTGTAATCTATATTTTGAATTCCATATCTGATCTGACATTTCAGAAATTTTCTATTGGAGAGCTAGGGTGATCCATTGGGGGTGTCAAAAGAGCCTGTTTTTTTCATATTCCCAGGGTTCTTATGCTGGTTCCTTCTCATCTGGGCCCTCTTTTCTCAGCTCAGAACAGATAGCTTTGCAGTTTACCTGTTCTACTCTGCTGGGAATTCTGCTGCTCAGTGTAGAAAGGGAGAAAAGTTTGTGCGGATAGGTACCCACTGTGATGTTGCTGGCAATTTAAGTTGGTTGGATCTCAGACCCCTCCCTGTGAGAGTGTTCAGGTACCAGCAGTGGTGGACTAGGTTAGGTAATACCCAGTTCCTTGGCCCTTGGATGGCCTGCTTGTGTCCTGAGGGGACCATATGGAGACCAGGCTAAGTTTCTCTCAAGCCTCCCTTATCACAAGCATTCTCTATGAGAGTGAAAGGTGGGGAGATCTCCTGCTCTAGAAAAATGCTCAGGTAGGATAAGGGCAGATGCACTGGGAGCCTGGGACAGGAGATGCGGGTCTCTTGTGATGAGATTAGTATTGGCAGGCAGCTTTGGGACACATAAGCCACTCACCTCCTCTCTCAGCAGTGGCAGAGGTCTTTGTCCTCTGGGGGTACAAGAGTGCCCAGATTCCCACCCCCAACCCTGACCTAGCTGAAGCAGAAGTGGTGGAGCCAGCTCAACCCACTGTGTGCAGGGCTACCAGACTGGCTGTGGGCTGTGGGTGATATGCTCCAGTGGGAAAGGTGTGGTTATGTCTGAGACTTGACTCCAGGAAGGGTAACCTCCTCCCAGAAGAGATAGGCTCTCAGGGCTGCTAGTCCAGTCCTCCCCCAGGGAAGGTGGTAGCTTTTGTCCTTAGGGCACACAAAAGTACTTGCTATGGCTTTTTAGAGGGAAAGGAGTGAGCTCCAAACTCTGTGGAATTCTGGGTGTGATAGGTGATCTGTTGGAGTAAGGCAGCAGCTTGCAAGTGCCTTTGCTTAATTATCCCCTGTGGAACCTTTACCCATTCCAGATAGAAACAGCCACAGCTACCTCTGCAGCAGTAGGTGTGGGAAGTGAGGAGGATAAGGCCCCAAATGGTGGGAAGCTGGTGCCCTGGTCCTCATTGTCCTATGTGATCCTCTGGTGTGCTACACTTTCCTCTCAGCTGGAAGCAGCCTGCCCTAATGCCCATGCTCTGGGAGACCCTCAGTTCCTCCATGACCCACTGGTCCCCCAAGGCTACTGCAGTCTGTGTGGGTTCTGGAGGCTTTGGCTGTGGATCCAGCAGGGTAGAGACCCAGGGGCTGGTATTCTTCTGTCAAGCCAGGTGCAAAAACACTGCTCTGTCTGTGAAGAGAAGGAAATGAACTGCACCCTCCATGCAGAACCCGGACACAGTGAGCAGAGTACTATTGGGGGTGTATTAACCCCATAAGCCTAGAACTGGGTGTCCTGCAGTTTGCTCACTCCCAAAGCTCATGCTTGGGAGTGGAGGCAGCTATGTCCACAGCAATGGGTTGCTAGAGGAGGGGAGGTCCCAGTCTCCATGTCCCTTTGTGGGCTGTCCAGCTTTAAACTCCCAAAATGGTACCTTGGGTCTCTGACCCAAGAGGGTGGGCCTGTTCCAAGCAAACAGCATAGACAAGATGGAGTGCGTGGAGTGCTGTCCGCTTCCATCTCAGTCTCACTGCAGCTTGTAGGAGGGCAGTGGGAATTGTCCTAGGAGTAGATAGGAGAGCTTGGGCTCCTGTGTCCCAACTTAGGTGGGTGGGGCTGCAGCTCAGCCTGAGGGAGGGCACTGCCCAGGTTTAGACTCCCAAACTAACACCTTGGACCTCTGACGAGAGAGGGTGGGGCCCTTTCCAGGAAAACAGTGTATGCAAGATGCAAAGGGGAGTGCAGTCCACTCACAACTTGTTGCAACAGCAGTTTGTAGCAGGGCAGTAGGAGTTGTCCTCGCTCTGTGTAGGAGATCTTGGGCTCCACTGTCCCTCAGCTGGGTGGGAGTGTGTTAGCCTGAATTCAGCCCAAGGATGGGACACTGCCTATCTTCAAACACCCAAAATGGCACCCTTGGCTTATGACCAGGGAGGGCAGGGTCCTGCCGGGTGTTGACGACTCTCCCAACAAATTCAGTCCCAGGCAGGAAGGTTGCAAGAGATTGGAAATAAAAGAGACAGAGACAAAGTATAGATTAAAGTGATGGGGAAATCAGGGGTCCTCCAGCATTCTCATGAGCCAGGAAGAGTCTCGCATCAATATTTATTCTTTCAGCAAACAATTATTATTGGTCACCGATTTACATGTATATTTCATGAGTTTAAGTTTCAAGGTTTCCCAAAGTAACAATAAACTAGCTAAGTATACACCAGTTAAAGATAAAATCATGAGTCAGCAGTAAAGCGTATAATCCAACCAGGAACAAAGAGACCACATACTTCTTTCTACTTTATCTAGTTCCTCATTTACTGAGATATGAACTCAGGAGAGAGATAGGAACATTGCTTCAGGATTAGAATAGCAAACTGCTCTTATCTTGGGGGTTAACATCCTTTGATCATTCTCTCCGCCTTTGGATTACAAACCAGGTCCCTTTTCAGACATCCAGGCTTTAGCCCTCAGGCTTCAAGGCGGGGTCTGTTTGCAGACATCCCTTATCTGTGGAATGCCCCCTCAAAGTCGAGCAGCTTTTGCTCAGCGAACTGACATGTCCACAGGTTGCTCTTTGGCAAAGTCCTGTCCCACTCCTGGGGTTCTCATATCTCGACCCTAACCCTCAACAGGGTCCTTCTCAAGTGGGCTGTGCTAACAGGAAACTGTGAAGTGCAGTTTGTTCAAGGCTTGGTTCTGCAGCAGCCAGCTATAGGATGGTGGCCACTGTCCCAGATGGGGGCTGCAGCCATGTCAAGCCCAAAACCCAGCCCAAGGGTGGGACAAATCCCAGTGTCAAACCCTCAAAATGATGCCTTGGGCCTGTAACAGGAAAGGCTGGAGTCTCACCTAGGCAATCATCATGGGTGAGAAACTTTGGAAAATGCTGTCTGTCCATGTCTCAGTCTCAAAAGCAGCTCACAGCAGGGTGGTGGAAACCTTCCCAGGCCTGGGCTCCTCCATCCCTCCTGAGAGTCACGTAGTGGCTGCAGGCACACCATGGTTCCCCAGTATCTAGGCTCTCAGAATGGCACCTGGCTCAAGCTGCTCTAGGCTCAGATGCCTGTGGGATTCCATGTGAATTCTATTTCTGGAAAAAATGTCTCTATGCAGCCTCCAAGCAGCTCCCTATGTTAAGTCCAAGACCTGTGTGGGTAGGGGTTCTTTTGAAGCCAAGATCATAAAAGTTCATCTCGGGCTACTCTCTTACTGTATCACTGCATCCAGGAGCTTCTCCTGGCTGGGCAAGTTACCTTGAACCCTCTCCTTACCAACTTTTGGTGCTTCCCATTGCTTCCCTGGTGAATCCTAGCATTCTATCCTAGATGATGTTCAAAATGTGAGAATTTGCTAAGTATTCTGGTTCCTGTCTGTGGAGGAGGCACATACTACCTGTGCCTAGTTGGCCATTTCAATCCTATTTCTGGTACATGTCTTTTAAATGACAATTATTGGCCCATTATAAGGCCCTGGCAGGGATAGATTGTCTCAGTGAAGGAAAAAGTGACTCTCAGATCCAACATTCCCATCCTGCAATGGGATTACTAAACCAAATTTCATGAGTCTATCAATGAGAGTCCAGTCAGAAAAAACAAAAATCACATCAATAATTTTAACAGATATTAAAGGACTTAAAATGTAGAACAAGAGCATTAAGGTAGTAGAGGTGGAGTCTACAGGAAGCATATACCATCCTGAGGCATAGGGGAGCAAAGGGATAAGGCTGGGATGATGAGAACCCAAAAGCTCAAAGTGAGGAGTCTGAGAATTAAAACTCAGACCTTCAAGGAAAGGGACACTATTTTGTTGATACTGGTATTTTGATAACTTGGAGGCAGACCCCCATGGGACTGGAACTTGGACCACTGAAGAGAGGGGTCAGCCAACTGGCTTATGCTGATGCAGAGAGTGTAGGGAAAAAAATCTGAAAATTAGATTCAACTGCTACTATTCAAACAAACTGTTCCTACCGGAGTGAAGAACCATTGTCTTCCAGTCTCTTTCTAGAGCATCTTATTGGCAGAACATAATAGGGAGCAGCTAATAAAAGAGGAATGTGATGTGCAGAATCCCAGCCCCAGCATCACAGAGCAGAGTATAGAAGGATGAGTTGGAACTGAGAACCAATAGCTTAATAATTGTCAGAGTGCAACAAACTGGAGAAATGTGAAATGGAAATGGTACATCTAACTGGGAGTCAAGCCAACTACAAGGACAGGTGGTTGCCCACCCAGTAGGTGCTGAGATGGCTCCACTGCCTGCTTTGCCTGAGCAACTGGCTCAATGGGGGCCTCAATTTTGAGACTTGATACCATAAAAGAAAGCCTGTTTCAATGGTATAACCTTTCTCCATGGTGAACAAGAATGCTAAGCCATCTATTACAATGATGGTAAGAGTTGACAGCCTGTGGCATTGGCTGCTCTGCATAATGGGTGGAACTTCAGGTGATGATTTTGGCAATAAAGCATTCTGTTCCTCAGTGAATGAAATATACCTTTACATGGACTCATGGGCTGCTGCTAATGGCCTCACTTTTTGGTCAGGCTGTTAGGCCACCCAAGATGAGACTATTAAAGTCATACACATATGGTGCCCCCTATGGAAACAGATACAACTCATATCATGTTTTCCCGAAAATAAGACAGGGTCTTATATTTATTTTTCCTCAAGAAGACACCCTAGGGCTTATTTTCAGGGAATGTGTTATTTTCCCCTCAAAGCCTCAGCTTGCAGCACGCGCAGGATGGCCGGGACCTGACAGGGGGAGCCGACTTTGTTGGTGGGGCTGCCTGCACCTTTCCGGTGACCTCTGGAATAGTAGCTGTCACGATGGGGCAGATGAGAAGGGCTGCTCCTCTTCTTTACCACTCCGCGATGAAATGCATGGGTTGTGCAGATACGCTGCCTAGCCACACCCATCACTAGGTCTCATTTTCGGGGTAGGGCTTATATTGCGCAAATGCTTAGAAATTCTGCTAGGGCTTATTTTATGGGTAGGTCTTATTTTCGGGGAAACATGGTACATAGGCTCAAATAAGGAATCACATATATATTGTCTCCTAGAAAGGACCACATCCTAACAGAAGGAAAGCATCTAGAATAAGAGTCATTTGAGCCTGTGAGCCTTTCTATTCATGGTGACCTACTAGATCTGTGTTTATACCCACCATAGGAATTAAATCACCATGAAAGGCTGTCATTTGACATTCAAAGAAGTTACTGAAACTCTCACAGTCTGTATTCCTTGGCAACATCACAAGTAGGTAATTCAAGGTGAAATTGGCATAACACAAGTCAGGACTAGCTCATACTGGTAGATTTACTTATAGGTCCCCTGCTCCTACAAAATAGCCATACAGTGGGGCCTGACTGTTTTGGACACACTCTCAAGGTATGGATTTGCTCTTCATCTCCCTCAATCAGATAGCACACATAGATTTATGTCTCTGACCAACTATCTTTGCCACGTATTGAAATTTCCTTACATGATACAAATGACAACTGAATTCATTTATGGCCACTGACAAACAAGAATGTGCCAATGAGCCTGTCAGCATGGAATTCACTGGCACTCCCATGCTCCTTTCCACTATCAGCAGGTATAATTAAGTGCTAGAATAATGAGCTGAAGGAACAACTACACTGGCCTCTTCAACAACAAACTCTGTAATGCTGACTAGCACAACTCTTCTCAGCTGTGTATAGTGCCATATCCCATGTATTAGTTCAGGCCCTCTGGGAAGCAGATGCCAAAGTAGGATTAGATGTGGAAGAGATTTTGGGGGAGAAACACCTATGAAGGGTAAACTGGAGGGAACCAGAGAAGGTCAAGAGAGACTTTAGACTGTGATACAGATTTGACGTCAATGAATAAAAGAGAAAGAAGGAGGATTGGGTAGGAAGAGCCTCAACTATAGTGCGGTTCCAAGTAAGTGTAAACCAAGCGGATGAGATATCCTAGAGCCAAAGTCACCTGTTAAAGTAGTTCTATTTGCAAGAATGGTTCTGCATCATACCCCAACTCTGCTCAAATATTGGCTGAAAGTAGCCAGCAAGAAGCACGACCTTTGTGCAAACCCAGTGGTGTATCCAGAAAGGTGGCAGCTGGGGCTGTCAGTCAGTTCTGCTCTCCACAACAGTAGATTGGAGTGGCACACGTTCATGGCCACCACACTATATAATAATAATTTCCCTCATTTTTCAGACCCACACTGACCATGATGAGTAGCTGGGATGTTTTTACTGTGTGGATCCCAGAAATGTGGATGAACATAAATTTGGAGGCTTTTTTCTTATTTCTTTTTGCCCTTGGGATGGCATCTAGTGTCCCTTCCCATTAGGCAGACAACTCTGACACTGAGTTTGCCACACACACCCCCTGCAAGTTGAGGACACTGCTGTGATTCTTATGCTCATATAATAAGTCACCTCTGCACTGTAGCCATTTTGCTGGATCTCAAGGGGTTGCCTTTGATAAAGGGATTGTTATCCCTGGGTCTCTGCAGAGCTTTTCATTCCAGGAAATAAAAGAAAGACTGGTTCTTTCCTGAAAGGAGCTGATAGACTCCAACTGGTTGAGTATAGACAGATCCAACCCTGGAAAGTAAGTATGACCAAGAGGCAAATAATCTATCTGTTTTCCTATTCCAGATATGGACCACCTGCACCCGTCTGAGGCAGTGACTCATGGTGCCAACTTGATTTGGCTGTGAGAGATCTTATCACTATCAAACAATGCCTCCAGTGTTGCTCCTATAGGCAGATGCCTCAGCTATCATTTGCCTTAGCCTTTTACACTCATGTGTCTATCCCCTGTGATGTCCATGCCAAATGGATGCAGAGGACCACTTTGGACCCAAATCAAATCAGCATTTGCATACTTCCCACTCATTGTTAGGGACTAGTTTTTCTGTGGGATTAAGACAGCTTCCCTTGCCTCCCCTGCATCCCCCTTCACAGGGTTACTAACTTTCAGAAAGTAGCCATACAACTCTTCAAAAATCAAAGAACTAATGGGCATAGGCTATATCCCCAGCTTCTGACATCACCAGCAAGACCTCCCTCGGGGCATTAGGGACACAATTTATCATTGTTTTACATGGGTTTTTCTCCCATCAAGAAGTATTTCTAAGGCTCACCTGTGGGGAGATTATGAAGGAGCTATCTGGGGGTCTCACTACCAAAGATATTAGTGATTCATGTCTTAGTCTGTTTGTGTTGCTGTAAAGGAATATCTCAGGCTGAGTAATTTATAAAGAAAAAAAGTTTATTTGGCTCACGGTTCTACAGGTTGTATGAGAAGCATGGCACCAGCATCTTGGTGAGGTTTTAGGCAGCTTCCATTCATGGAGGAAGGCAAAGGGGAGCCAGCATGTGCAGATCACATGACAAGAGAGCAAGAGAGAGAGGAGGAGGTGCCAGGCTCTTTTCAACAACCATTTCTTGCAAGAACTAAAAGTGAGAACTCACTCACTCCAGGGAGAATGGCACCAAGCCATTTGTGAAGGATCCACCCCCACAATCCAAACACCTCCCACCAGGTTCCACCTCCAATATTGGGGATCACATTTTAACATGAGACTTGACAGGGCTAAACTAACCACATCCAAACTATAGCAACTCCCTACCTCAGATTATGTTGGATACATGCATAACTGAACTATTTACCGACTAGGCAGTGTGCACTGTGGGCAACCTGATTCTGGGTAAATATTTCATCCCAAGTGGAGCAATTCATCAGCAATTGTTAGAGCTAGCCACATGGCTCCAAACTACCCCAATTTCAGCCTTGGGACCTTTTTCTCATGGCTTGACTCAGGCTCCATTACTAGAGGTCTCAGGGAACTCCAAAGGTTTTCATGATGAATTTTACACTATTATTTAGGACCTCTCTCATTTTACAAGGTTTCCTTTGGCATAGTCACAAACTCTAGAAACCACATTGAAAAATCCAATCAATTTCTAGCCTTAGTGGGCAGGCATGTCTCACAACAGAACAGAAAACCATGTGCTTCATCTTACTAACACTTTGGCTTTGTAAATTATCCCAATTAACATATTAACTGTCATGTGAGTTGTATTTAACTCACACTAGTTTTGAGCCTGGGGCCTTGTGAAGCAAAACCTGGGCAAAACCTTGCAGTTGGTTCATGAAAATCTTACTTGTTGATGTTCTTGTTACAATTAATATTGACAATTTAATTCTAAAACCATGGATTAAATCAATACAAGTCAATACATTTCATTTTTCTATTTGTGTTTACCTTTAAATTACACTTAAGCCTGACAAGCCAAGAAGAACACTTTACCTTTATGAAATATTTTTCAAGTTTTCACATTACTTTTTACATTACTAATTCTCAAGTTTTTATATTACTTTGTTATTGAAAAAACACAGAAAGCAATAAAAATAAAATTTTCATTAAATTAGAAAGGATTGTTTTGTTTTTGAAGTTTTCATTCTATTTTTGTAATAAAACACCGTGGCCCCAAGGAGAAAACATTTTTTTTTTCTAGTGTGGCAGTAAATGTGTTAAACTTATTCTTATGCCCATTCTGCATGACATACTGGTGTTTTCTTTCACTCACCTTCCAAAGATAGGTTAAAGAGGGCAAAATTAGAATCAGGAAGGCCAGGTCATTGGAATTATGAGCCAACTCAAGAGTAGTGAGAATGGAGAAGAATTTTGGTATTCCTATAATATTTAGGAGATAAGATCAGTGGAACTTGGTGATAATTACTTGGGAGGAAGGGGGAGGGAAGAAACTAACGTTATGATTTACAGATTTTTGGCTTGAGTAATTGTTTTGTTTTGGAGGAACAGAAATGTATTCATTCAACTGATGTTTATTGAATGTATACCATGAGTCAGGCAGTGTGTTTGATGCTGGGGCTACAGAAGAAAAAGACACCGGGAGACAAAAATTACATAAAACAAAAGATAATTACAGGGGCAAATGCATATCATGTGCCTCCCCATATGATGCACTGAGAAGGGCACAACCTCACTTTTGTAGTGTTTCTGCTGAAAAATGAATAAGCTGTATTTAATGGTGTGGAAGCATCAGACAAGCCCAAATTGATGAACATTATACAAAATAAATTGTTTTCACTCTTCGCAATTATTGAGATCATAAGAGACAAAGAAATACTGAAGAATTGTTTTAGATTAAAGGGTACTAAAAAGGCATGACAGTTAAATGCAACAGGTGAACTGTATTAGATCTTGAACCAGATAATATTGTTGCCTTTTGTTATAAAGGACATTATTGGAACAATTGGCTAAATATGAATAAGATCTGTAGATCACATAATGGGACAAATCTAATTTCCTAATTTTGATAATTGTACTGTGGTTATCTAGGAGAATGTTCTCATTTTTAGGACATAGACACACTACAGTATTAAGAAGGCAAGGGCTTACACGCCCCTGAGTGCTGTGAAATTAAAAATAATAAATTTTAAAAAATTGAAAAAAAGAAGGCAAGGGCTGAGATATGAGCTGGAAGAAGGTGCAAGTAGCAGCAGAGCAGCTAAGCACACTTAGGCTCTGGAGTGAGACTGCCTGAGTTCTAACCCCAGAAGTTATCTACTACCTATGAGATTTGGGGCAAGTTATTTAAACATTTTATAAATTAAATTTCCTAATCAGTAAAATGGATGATGTTAATAATAGCCCCCACCCCATAGAGATGGTATAAAGGTGAAATTAGTGAGCATATGTGAGGCACTTAGACATGTGCCTGGCACATATGTGCCATCAATATTGGCTGTATCTGTATTTAAGCTATTCTGTCTCTGTCCTGTGAATACAGAGAAAAATGGGACAGCCTCCTTCTGGAAGGAGCTGTAATGTAGTGTAGTATAGTGGAAATAATATCAAGGTTAACAGATAATAATAAAACCATGTGATGAGTACCCTGCTAGGAATTTGAGCCAAGTGAAATGAAGGCTGAAGCAATGATTTCTGTAGAGGGATGTCAGGAGGGGTTTCAGGGAGGACTTATGGTTTGAATTGGATCATGAAAGGTGAACCCGAGTTTGCCAAAAGTACACTTTTCTCACTTCTTCCAGGCCAAGGGCATTATGCAAAAACTCTGCAAAAACACAAAGTTCAGGAGGGGCATTGAGTACTATAGTGTAGGATAGGCAATGCAGCAGTGGTTGGCAGGAGGGCCAGACTCAACTGCCAGGTGTGTGTGTGTGGAGGCGGGGTGGGGGGGTGGGGGGATTGACTGCAAGTCATTTGACACAGGTTCAGATCCCAGCTTAAGTACACTTGTATCCTTGGGCAAGTCATGCAACCTCTCTGAACCTGTTTCCCCTCCCAAATGAAGATATTAACATTTGCCTCAGGGCTTCTGGGAGGATTAATGTAAAGTGCTTAGCACGTGCCCAGCACGTGGCCTGGACTCAATAAAGGAAAGCTATTAGTACTAATGCTGCTGTTGGACATTTCTAAGGCTCCCAAAACTTCCTGGTTCTTCTTTCCTTCCAGTCACATGTCTCTGCTCTGTTGCCCTGACTAGAGTGCTGTGGTATCCTCATAGCTCATTGCAATCTCAAACTCCTGGGCTCAAGCAATCCTCCTGCCTCAGACTCCTGAGTATCTGGGACTACAGCCACATGCCGCCACGCACAGCTAATTTTTATATTTTTTGTGGAGATGGGGTCTCACTATGTTGCCCAGGCTGGTCTTAAATTCCTGGCCTGAAGTGATCCTCCAAACTTGGCCTTCCAAAGTGCTAGGATTACAAGTGTGAGCCACTGTGCTTGACACATACCTCCCTTAAGTGAACATAGCCCTGTACCTTCCTTTGGCTAACGAAGTGGAAGCAGAAAGGATGTGTGTCCTTTCTGAGTAGAAGCATTGAAGAGCCAGCGTGATTTGATTTTTTACACTCTCTTCACTTGTTACAATGATTTGGAAGCTCAAGCTGGGATGGCAGCACCATAAGACAGTGGTACCTCTCCCAGCCCAGGTCTCAGGAACAATGAACAGGGTATTCCTGCCAACCTGTGTTGGTCATGGGGCATGAGCAAACCTTTGCTGTTTTAAGGCACTGAGATTTTGGAATTTTATCATCTTTAGCCACACTCATGAACCCTGAAGAATTAAGGACTTTTCTAGATACATTGGTGACCCACGCCAATCTCCAGATAGAGGAAAATGGGCATTCCTTCGCCTCTCTAACATTGTCAATGTAGTGATACAATTGGGTGCAAGGTTTGGAAGCATGTTTGTTTAACAGAGGAATCTCAACTAGATATAAACAAAGGAAAGCCACCAGGTAGATGTATGGCTAATTCAAGACATCATGACTTGGAAAAGCTTCCAAACTGTGACTAGAAGAGGCCATAAACATTGGGCATATCTTTCCTTCTTTCTCTAAATTAACTGTGAATTCATTTTTTTTCATATTCAAGCACCATAGGATTAATGATTTGTAACCAAACCTAATGGGAAAGTATAAGAGGGGAATTAAACTTGGTCTGGTGGTGATATTTAAATTGAAGCCTGAACAAGGAGGAACTAGCTAGGTGAAAAGGAGAGGAAAGCATGTGCAAAGGCAGGAGACAGCATTAGGAGTCTGGGGAAGATTGGTATGACCAGAACATATGAGCGAGGGAGAGGGTGGCAAGAGCTGAGGCTGGAGTGGTAAGCAAGGTGCAGAGCAGGTGTGCTCTCAGACACCAGGGAAAGGAATTTGAATTATCAGGGCAATCACTAGCTGTTGAAAGATAAGGCATACACAGGGGTAGCAAAGGGTTCTAAGGAATTTACTGAACCCTTCTTGTCCTGTGGAAGTATCCATAGAAGGGGGTTTCCATCATGGTAATTAACCCAGGGAGAGTTAATCGGTAAGAAGCTAAACTTCGGCTAATTCAAGGGGAAGGAAAGCAGAGGAAAGGAAAAGTGTGAGGATTTAGAGTAGTTTCTTCACATTAGGATGAAGATTTTAAAAGGCATAGTGGACAAAACTGATAGAGTGACAGAAGCAGAGTGTGCTTGAGTGGTAGTAGCTCTGAAGTGGGTGGACATGAGGCTACTGAAGGTGGTAGTGGCTTGTTAAACATCTATCCCAACCTCTTTGTGTATGCCTTCCTATACTGCGGAAGATAGAAAGCTAAAAGCTGCATGCAGGCAGGGTCCTGGATGTGATTTAGGTAAAACCAATGAGACACAATTACATTACTCTTGAATTCCAAACTGAGCCAAATGGGAAGGAAGCAGCATGCAAAGCATCCATTTTGCTGGTGAGGGTCTGGAGCCAACAGTTCTGGCAGGAGGTTCCTAATCCCCAGATCCCAGCTAAAGTACTGTTTTCCTAGAACAAACAGTTCTGGAAATAACTTCTTGAGCCCCAGCTTCCTGATACCCTAGCCTCTCAACTATAGCAAAGGTTGCAGGTCCTTTCATTAGATGCCAAGCATATTTCATACCAGATACACTGGAGTGGATCATTTTTTAATGCCTCATTCCTCTATTTGACACAATTATTTTCAGTAATAATCATTGAATCAAATGGATAAAATAATGATCAGAAAAGAAATGCAGGCAATGTGAAGTTTTTCTTTTATCAAACTTCATATATAAAATCATACCAGAAAAATAAATAAACATTGCAGCACAAAAGAAAAAAAAAAAGAAAAAAGCAATGGGCTAATCTTAATTACAATAATGATTTTTTTGAAAAAAGAGAACAAACATCTATACATTGTCTATTGCAATACTGAATAATAGCATTACAATTTAATAAAAATTAAATAACAAAAAAGAACAGCAGTATACAATAATCTATCTCAGTTTTAAAGATTTTGGGATTCTGTAAAATAGTTCATGTATGAAATATTAGTTCATGTATGAGCTAACATTTGCACTTACTAAATAGCCATGTTATAACTCAAAGTTGACACTCTGTTTGACTATTGTAAATTTAAAACTCCATTGTATGGTATCATAAAATGACAGACTGAAGAAACTCAAGTTCTGTGTCTTCATCTATATAATCACTCTCCTATCATTGTTTAAACACAGGAATGTGTAGTGTCACAAATATTGGAGACACGAACTATACCTAAAGTGAGCTTGAATGATTTATACTGTGATGAACTTACTCTCAAAACGGAAACTTGTAGTTGGGTCCACAAGTGCTGGAATCTCCTGTATAACTGGAAGTTCTCCAAATTAAGTTCCATGTGGAATAAAATGTTTATGAAAGGATATGTAATTCAAATGTGTTGATTTGAAGTATACATATCAATCAATATCGTTGCAACTCAACAGTAGTCTAAATTTGTTTAAAATGTAGCCCAATAATTTTTTTTTCTGAGTACAGTGTGTTTCCACTGACATTGTTTACAATTATTGACACATGGTGATAACAACAAAGAAGAAAAAATATAATTGGTTTTATTATTATTTTTACTTCTCTAGAGACAGTATACCCTCTCATTGCCTACACCCTCTCACTGCACTGGCCATGGCATGCCACTGGTTCCCTCAGGGAGTCCATTTTACAGGGTTGTTCTAGAAATAGATCCCGGAAGTCCAGCTGAGCCTTCTTTTCCAGCCCTTCCTACAATTTTGTAATTACTTAATTCCCTATATTAAATCCCTTTTTTGCTTAAACTAACTAGTTATATATTCTCACTAACTATTCTGTTTATCTGAAACTAAACCCTGACTGATACAAATAGTAAGGAACAGAAATTTGTGCTTAGAGAAATAGCTGTTGAAAACATTTATTTATTCCCTTGTTCATTCATTCATTTAGCAAATACTTAACATGGATCTCTCTCTCAATATAGCTATACCTATGTGGTATTCAAATTCTGGGGATTTTCTTACCTAGGAATATATTTAACCAAGGAGATGAAAGATCTCTACAAAGAGAACTACAAAACACTGATGAAAGAAATCATAGATGACAAAACAAACGTAAAAACATTCCACGCTCATGAATTGAAAGAATCAACATTGTTAAAATGTCCATACTGCCCAAAGTGATTTACAGATTTAATGCAATTCCCAACATACCAACATCATATTTCACAGATCTGAAAAAAAAACAAATACCTAAACTTCATATGAAACCAAAAAAGAGTTCAAACAGCCAAGGCAATCTTAAGCAAAAAGAAAAAAATTCCAAGGGATCACATTACCTGACTTCAAGGCCATTGCAACCTAAACATCATGGTACTGGTATAAAGGTAGAGATATAGACCAATGGAATAGAATAGAGAACCCAGAAATAAAACCATGTAGCTATGACCAACTGATTTTAAACAAAGCAGACAAAAACATACACTGGGGAAAGGACACCCTATTTAATAAATGGTGCTGGGAAAATTGGATAGCCACATGCAGAAGAATGAAGCAGTATCACTATCTCTTGCCATATACAAAAATTAACTCAAGATGGATTAAAGACATAAATATAAGACCTGAAACCATAAAAATTCTAGAACAGAACATAAGAAAAACTCTTCTGGATGTTGGCCCTAAGCAAAGAATTTATGAGTAAGATCCCAGGGACAAGTACAGTGACAACAAAAATAAATAAATGGGACTTCATTAAACTAAAAAGTTTCTGTACAGCAAGGGAAATAGAGTAATCAACAGAGTAAATAGTCAACCTACAGAATGAGAGAACGTATTCACAAACTAGACATCCAACAAAGTACTAATATCCAGAATCTACGAAGAACTCAAACAAAACAGCAAGAAAAAAACCAAATAACCCCATTAAAAAGTGGACAAAAGACATGAACAGAGGTTTTTCAAAAGAACATAGACAAATGGCCAAAAAACATATGAAAAAATGCTCAACATCACTAATCATCAGGGAAATGCAAATTAAAACCACAATGAGATACCACCTACTCGTGTCAGAATGGCCATTATTAAAAAGTCAAAAAACAATAGGTGTTGGCATGGATGTGGTGAAAAAGAAATGCTTATACACTGTTGGTGGGACTGTAAATTAGTACAACCTGTATGAAAACCTCTTTGGAGATTCCTCAAAGACATAAAAGTAGACATACCATTTGATCCAGCAATCCCACTACTGGGTATCTACTCAAAGGAAAAAAGAAATCATTATATCAAAAAGACATCTGCACCCAAATGTTTATCACAGCACAATTCACAATCACAAAGATATGGAATCAATCTAAGTGCCCATCAACTGATAATCAAGTAAAGAAAATGTGGTGTATACACACCATGGGGTACTACTCAGCAATAAAAAGGAATTAAATAATGTAATTTGCAGCAACTAGGATGGAACTGAAGACCATTATCCTAGGTGAAGTATCTCAGGAATGGAAAAACAAACACCACATGTTTTCACTAATAAGTTGGAGCTAAATGGTGGGTACAAATGGTCATAAAGTGGTGTAAAGGACATTGGAAACTAAGAAGGGGGGAAGGTGGGAAGGTAGGGGAGAGGTGAGGGATAAAAACTTACTTACCAGTACAATGTACACTATTCTGGTGATGGGCACAGTCAAAACCCTGACTTAAGCATTATACAATTCATCCATGTAACAAAAACACATGTACTCCCTTAATATTTTGAAATAAAAATTATTAAATTTAAAAATAAAGAACTGATAGAATTATGAGTAATAAATATTTGTGAATATAAAAAATAAAATAAAAAACAAATTTTGAGTATTTTCTATCGATAGCATTGAATTTGGGCTATGTGATCAAATACTGCACATTGTGATATCCTTCTAGTGAGATAGATTGGACAACCATATTTGTTAGGAAGCATTTGGCTTCCAGAAACAGAAACTCTAACTCAAAGTGTTTAAAACTATTGAGAAATGTATTATCTCCCACAACTGGAAATTCCAGTATAGGTCAAGTTTCGAGGTGGCTCACTGGTATCATTAGGTATGAAGGTATCATTAGGCACCCTGTCACTCTTGTCTGCCATCTTCCATGTAGACTTTATCCTTATACTGGCAGCAACGTGGCTGCAGCTCATCCAGAGACAACAATGATTAGAGGAAGAGGAGAGAATAGTTCTCTCTTAGGAGTAAGTAGATTGTTGTGATATTACAGCTCCACTCACAGGTAATCCGTAGGATAGTGGGGAAGGGAAATTTTCCTGGTGAGCCGAACTTGGAGCAATATATCTGGTTGTCCCCTATGCCTGAAAATCGTCCCATTTGCCAGGAAGGAGAGAAGGGCTGTGACAAGGATCTATGCTGATTCATGGCAGAGGCTAATGTTGCAGCTGGATGGACTGGAGGATAGATAACAAGGAAATCTTGGAAAGAGGTATGCAAATTGACCTAGCATATACCATGTTTCCCCGAAAATAAGACCTACCCATAAATAAGACCTAGCAGGATATCTAAGCATTTGCGCAATATAAGCCCTACCCCGGAAATGAGACCTAGTGATGGGTGTGGCTAGGAAGTGTATCTGCACAACCCATGCATTTCATCGCGGAGTGGTAAAGAAGAGGAGCAGCCCTTCTCATCTGCCCCATCGTGACAGCTACTATCCCAGAGGTGACTGGAAAGGTGCAGGCAGCCCCACCAACAAGGTCAGCTCCCCCTGTCAGGTCCCGGCCATCCTGCGCGTGCTGCAAGCTGAGACTTTGAGGGGAAAATAACACATTCCCTGAAAATAAGCCCTAGGGTGTCTTCTTGAGGAAAAATAAATATAAGACCCTGTCTTATATTTGGGGAAAACACAGCATATCTTGTGTACAAATATTCACCAAAAGTTTCTGTTTGCAGAAAAGGTGCTAAATAATCAGGTGGGCTTCGACACAAGACATGGAAAATGGGCTCCACATCTACTCACCATCAAATTGGTACTGACTGTTTAAAACTATGGTGCTCAAATGGTGGTAGTGTTCACCAGGGTTGGGGGGGGCAAGACCTACAACATAGGGAAGTGGCGAGCATTGTGGGGGGGAAGGGCATACCTCTAACCCTTCTTAGGGAGAGGCAAAGTTATACAATGTATCCAAAATGTAAAAAAAAAAATCTTTTGTGGGATGGAGGGCAGGTGGGAGGGGGGAGGAAGGGTAGAGTTACATAATGTGTGCCGTGCACGCCACCTGGGGATTGGACTCGCTTGAAGCTCTGGCATGTGGGGGGGGAGGGGTGGTAGGGGCAATGTATCTAACCCTAACAATATTTGTACCCCCATTATATGATGAAATAAAAAAAATAATCAGGTGGGCTTAATAACCATTCAGTGGATGTCAACCAGAGTCTTTCTTCAGTTACCACAGTGCTTGATTAATGGGCTCATGCACAAAGTGGCGATGGAGAAAGAGATGAAAGTTATGTGTGGATTTTATAATGTGGACTTCTCCTCACTAAAACTATTACTGCTGCTTGAATGTCCAGTTTGTCAGCAGCAGTTGTGAACTCTGGGCCCCTGATATGGTACCATATAACTATGGGTACCATCCAGCCACCTTGGGACAGGTTACATTGGACCCCTTCTATTATAGAGTGGGCAATGATTTTTTTGGTTATTTAAATAGATTCTCATTCCAGATTGGATTTGTCTTCCTGCTTAGCACACATCTGCTAGCTCTATCATCCATAGATTTATTGAATATATTATACACTACCATCATATCTCAAAGAACATTGCTGTCATCAAAGGAATTGAAATTACCTTAATAGAAATGCAGCAATGAACTGAGACCTGTTGGCATCAATAGTTTTACCATGTGTCACATCACCCAGAAGAAGTTAGTCTAACAAAATAATGACATCACCTCTTTTTGTATGTTTGTGAGATGAGGTATCCCTCTGTCACTCAGACCAGAGTACAGTGGCATTGTCATGGCTCACTGCAGCCTTGAACTCCAGGGCTCAAGTAATCCTCCTGCATAAGCCTCCCAAGTAGCTGGGACTACAGGTGTGTGCCACTATGCCCGGCTAATTTTTTAAAAATTTTTTGTAGAGATGGGGTCTTGCTATGTTG
>VBSM01003018.1:11039224-11060449 GCA_008086735.1 Cheirogaleus medius
AAAAAAAAAAAAAGAGAATTATTATGTTAGCCTGGGTGATTGATACTGATCATTCAATGTTATATTATACATTGTAGGAATGAACTATAGTTTGTTTCTATTTCCTTACTGAGACACCCTTTGTGTTGTTTTCACTGTAACAATGAACATCTTTGTACATGTCTCCATGTACACATGGGTGAAAGGGTAGATACCTAAAAGTAGTATTTCTGGATCATAGAACATGTGAATATTTAACTTTACAAAGTGTTGTCCAACAAACTGCAAAGTGGTTATACCCATTGGTACCCCACCCCCCACTGACAATGATTGAATTCCTATTTCTGCACATTCTAGTGAATATTTGTTGATTTTGTGGCCAATCTGATGAGTGTAAAATGAGAGCTCGTTTTGATTTAATTTGTAGTCCTCTAATTACCTGAGGTCGAGCATCTTTTCATGTCTGTCTGTGGTGATAAGAAAAAAAAATAGTGTCAATTCTTAGTTTTCCAGAAGAACAGTAGTTACATTCTGAACAGAGCCACATAACATCTCATAAAGCAATTCTTGTATTCATGCCTATGCAACAGATTTTCATCCCTAATTAGGTCTGGGTTGGCTAGTATCAAATTTAGCTCCCTTGAGGGTATAGGATAAAAGAGGAACACCAGTTTCAGGATTTTAAATTTACATCTGATAATCTATAAAATGGACACTTCACATGGCTTTTTGTGGCCTCAATCTCGAATTAGTGTTGTGCTCAGGTGTAATCTTAGGGATTTTGTCCTCGAGTTCATATTAGTATAATGTGGACTGCTCAGAAGTATTGCATTGTAGAACTGTCATGCCTCACCTGTTTGCAACAACTCAAATGCTATAGTCAAGCATCAGTCTTAGTCTGTTAAAGCTGGAAGGTGTCATAATTGGCAGAAGGGGAAACCAAGGCTAAGAGAGCTCAACCTGTGAGGTAGTTAAGAGCTGTGTTCTCCTCCCATGTACACCCTCAGGGTGGCTGTGTGGTGTCTGGTCAGATGATCATTTCCCACATGTGCTGTGACATGAATAAGATTGTTGTTGGGAGGCAATCTCCATAGGTCTGTTGAGTTTCTGCATGTCTCAGAAGAGCTTTTGTCCTTTGTACATTTTCTGCCAGCACCTACAAAACTGTAGCCAGTTACCTTTTTATTCAAAGTAGAATAAAATCTCAGACACTTCATAGTTCCTCACAGTTGAAAGCAGTAGTTTCAGAAGCTGTTAGTCAGTGTTTTGTGGGACAATGGTCCTCTGGTCAAATTGATTTTGGAAAAGTTGAGCCCCCCCCCAAAAGGATTAAATAAAAGATAAAAGAAAAGGAAAGCATGTTCTTTTCCTGTCAGACCCTTTAATAAACTAAAAAGCATTATAAATTGCTCCTGGGCATTGGGAGGGGGTTGGATAGAGTGTGATAAGTTTCATTAACTATTGGAATAGGAAACCTTGCCCCTCCCTCCCCCTATACCATGACTATTAACTTTGGAAAGAACAATAGAATACAATTAGTATAAAAGCCTTTGGAAAATGAATATAATATGGTAAGAATGAGAATGGAAACGCAGTTAGGGGGATAGTTTTCACATCCCTTATAAACCAGAATGTGGTGAGCTAACAGCTATGGAAGCATCACCTCCCAATCCAAAGGAGTTAATGGGAGTTTGCCCAAGAGTCATATTTTAGAGGCAGAAGGGGGCTTATAAACAATATCCAGCCCTTTCATTTTACACATGAGGCACTGAGGCCTAGTGAGAGAAAGGCACTTACTTAGGGCCACCCAGTTCATGGGTGCCAATTAGGACAATAAAATCTAAGTGTTTTGTCATTCTTTAGTGTTCCTCATACACTATTTATTCTCATATTGTCCTATTGTTTCATTTATTTGTAACTCAATTTTGAGGTCTCTGAAGGCAAATACTGTTTTGTTTCACCTAAAAGCTTCTATTATAGTGTAGCAATCTATTGGACATCTACCATATTCACTACAGTCACTCTTTTTACATCCAGCACTGCCCAGGACAACTTTCTACCAGGATGGAAATGTTCCATATCGACAGTAAGATGGCAGCCATGAGCCAAATGCAGAGATCAAACACTTGTTAATGTGGCTACTGTGATTGAGGAACTGATTTCTTCAATTCAATTATTAATAATTAAACTGATAAGAACAGAAACTACACTTGATTTTAGCCAGAAGGCCAAGAAGCGATTCAGGTATTAATCATTACAATTGACATTTATATAGCCACATTTGGCTAGCATCTGTTGTAGTGACTAACTGTAGTGACTGTAGCAGCTACAGTGTATGTCCTAGGAATGAACATGGGGAGGAATTAGCAGCCAAGGCTGGTATCTGAATTCGTTATTCCTTTTTGTTGATCCATGACAAGCAGGGATGCTACTGGTGCAGGCCCCATTTGCTTATTCAACAAACATTTAACAAACATCCATAAGGGCCAGGCCTCCAGTCGGTGTGGGGTGCACCAGCTATCATCCAAGTGGCTATAAGGGGGCAGGGCCTGTGCGAATATGCGGAAGACATCACTGGGAAGGAACCTGCCTCAGACCTCGCGAGGGCTGGCACTTGTCACGCGAGCATCCCCACCCCGGGGACTTCTGGGTTACAGGCTGTCCCCGGGGGTTTCTGGGTCGTGGACCGTTGGGCAGTGAGGCGACACCTCAGCTAGGCGGGAAGGTAGAGCCATGCCTTCAGAGGGGAGGCGAAGGCGGCGGGGTAGGACTAGGTCAAAGAGCCGGGGGATTCGGGGGGCGAGCTCAAGGCTGGTAGCTTGTGAGGCGGAGTGCAATGTGGAGATCCCGGCAATCAGGTCGCATCCAGGAGGCAGTAATGCCGGGGAGGAGGCCATCATGGCTGCCACGCCTCAGCCCAGCTGGCAGGCATCTGTGCGTGGCTTCCGCGCTGAGACTCGCCGCTCTCTGGTGAAGATGTGGGCCCACAAGCGCCTGAGGCTGCTCGTACTCTGCATCTGGGTCCTGCCATTGCTGTGCTACTATATGAGCCCTGGTGAGTGCTGCCTCAGGGTCGGGCAGGGAGCCGACGATGGCGGCAGACGAGGGGGCTGGGCTGTGGTGATGTGCTCACCAACCACAAAACTTCCCGCCCTCCCCGTCTCTCCGCGTCCCTCTCCGGTTCCTCCCCCGCCCCTCCCTGTTCCCCCCCCCCCGTGCCTCCTCCTCCCCACCCCCTGTCTTTCCCCCCTCCCTCTCCCCACTCCTCCCCTTGAGAAGACTCCCCCTGCCCTCACCCTCTTCCATCCTCCTCACAAAGCCCTGCCTTCTCTAGCCTCTGTTCCTGACTCCCTGCCTTCTCACTCTCCCTCTTACTCTGCAAGAAGTCTTTCCCTCCCAAACTCCTTCGAAAAAGCCCTTCCCTCCCTGACTTTCCCCTCATGAAAGGCTTCCCTTCCTCACTTCCCTTCACGAAATACTAACCTCTCTTGTATTCCCTCCTTTTTTAATTGAAGTGAAATTCACATTACATAAAAATAACTATTTTACAGTGAACAATAATGGTTATGTAACCATCACTTCTATTTAGTTTCAAAATACTTCAGTCACCCCAAATTAAAACCCATACCCATTAACTAGTTACTTCCAATTCCCCAGCCCCAAGCAGTACTTCATTCATTTTTATGATTGAATAGTATTCCATCGTATAGATATCCTACATTTGATCGATTTATCAAATTTACCAAATTGGGGTTGTTTACACTTCTGGGCTATTATGAAAATTGCCACTATGAGCATCATGTACAAGTTCTTGAGCAGATATGTTTTCAGTTCTCTAGGAGTAGAATTGCTGGGTCACATGGGAACTCCACTGATATTTTGAGGAAGTCCCAAACTGTTTTACAAAGTGGCTAAACCATTTTACATCTCCACCAACAATGTTCGAGGGTTCCAGTTTCACCAAAATGTGATATCTATCCCCTCTTTTTAAAAATTATAACCATCCTGGTAGGTGTGAAGTAGTATCTCATTATGGCTTTGATTTGTATATTTCTAATGACTAATGATGTTGAGCATCTTTTTATATGCTTGTTGGCTATTTGTATATCTTTGGGGAAATGTCTTTTCAAATCCTTTGACCACTTTTAATTGAATTTCTTGTGGTTATGTTTTTGAGTTGTAAAAATTCTTTATATATTCTAGATAGTGGACCCTTATCAAATATATACTCTGTAAATGTTTCCTCCCATTCTGTGTGCTGCCTTTTCACTTTCTTGATAATGTACAAAAGTTTTTGATTTTGAGAAAATCCAATTCATCTGTTTTTTTTCTCTGATAGCTTGTGCTTTTGGTGTCATAGCTGAGAATCCATTGCCAAATCCAAGGTCATGAAGATTACTTGTATGTTTTCTTCTAACAGTTTTATGGTTTTTGGTCTTATATTTAGATCGTTGATCCATTTTGAGTTGATCTTTGTATATGGTGTATGTTAGAGGTCCAGCTTCATTCTTTTGCCTGTGGAGAGCCAGTTGTCCCAACACCATTTGTTGAAGAGACAATACTTCCCCCACTGAATGGTCTTGGCACCCTTGTCAAAAATCAGTTGACTATACATTTATGGATTTATTTCTGGACTCTCAATTCTATTCAATTGATATATGTGTCTATCCCCATGCTAGTACCATATTCTTTTGATTACTGCAGATTTGTAGAAAGTTTAGAAATCAAAATGTGTGAGTCCTCCAATTTTGTTGTTCTGTATCCATATTGTTTTGAGTGTTCAAGGCCCCTTACAACTATACATAAATTTGAGAGTCAGCTTTCTGTTTCTGAAAAAGAGCTATTTGAATTTTAATAGGGTTTGTATTGAATCTGTAGATCACTTTGGGCAGTATTGCCATCTTAAAATTAACAATATTAAGTCTTCTGATCCATGGACACAGGATATTTTTCCATTTATTTATGTCTTCTTTAATTTATTTCAGCAATATTTTGTAGTTTTCAATGTACAAGTCTTCAGCCTCCTCAGTTAAATTTATTCTTAGATATTCTTTTGGATGCTATTGCAAATGGAATAGTTTTCTTTTTCGTTTTGGATTGTTCATTGCTGGTGTATAAAAGCACAACTGATTTTTACATGTATATCTTGTACACTGTAAATTTGCTCAATTTGTTCATTAGTTTTACTAGGGTTTTTGTGACCTTTTTTGGATATTCTAGATAAAGAATCATGTTGTCTGTAAATAGAGATAGTTTTATTTCTTCCTTTCCAATTTGGATGCCTTTTATTTGTTCTTTTTTTTGTTTTATTTATTTATTTATTTTGAGTCAGAGTCTCACTCTGTTGCCTGGGCTAGAGTGCGGTGGCATCAACCTAGCTCACAGCAACCTCAAACTCCTGGGCTCAAGCAATCCTACTGCCTTGCCTCAGCCTCCCGAGTAACTGGGACTACAGACACACGCCACCATGCCCGGCTAATTTTTTCTATATATTTTTAGTTGGCCCTTTTATTTGTTCTTAATAACTAATTTCTCTAGTTCAGGGGTCCCAAATCCTTTTGACACCAGGGATCAGTTTCACGGAAGACAGTTTTTCCACAGATGGTGGGGAGGATGGTTTCGGGATGATTTAAGCACATTGCATTTATTGTGCAGTCAAACCTCTTTGCTAATGATAATCTGCATTTGCAGCCACTCCCCAGCACTAGCATCACTGCCTCAACTCTACCTCAGATCATCAAGCATTAGATTCTTATAAGTAGCACACAACCTAGATCCTTCCCATGCACAGTTTACTGTAGGGTTCATGCTCTTATGAGAATCGAATAATGCCACAGATCTGACAGGAAGCAGAGCTTATGCAGTGATATGAGCAATGGGGAATGGCTGTAATACAATGAAACTTCACTGGCTTGCCTGCTGCTCACCTGTTGCTGTGTGGCCTGGTTCCTAATAGGCCACCAACCTGTATCGGTCTGCAGTCCAGGGGTCGGGGACCGCAGCTCTAGCTAGAACTTTCTGTACAATGTTGAATAGCAGTGGTGAAAGTGGGCATCCTTGTTTTAGGGGGAAAGCTTTTAGTTTTGTATCATTGATTGTGATGTTAGATGTTCATTTTTCATAAATGTTCTTTATCATGTTGAGGAAGATTCCTTCTATTCTGAGTTTGATGAGTGATTTTATAGTGATAGGATGTTGGATTTTGTCAAATGCTTTTTCTGCATCAATTGAGATGTGAATTTTTTTTCTTCATTCTAGTAACATGGTGTATTATATTGATTTTTTTTCTTATGTTAACCTTCTTTGTATTCCTGGGATAAACTCCAATATGAATAAACATTTTAATATGCTGTTGCATATTGCTGGAATTTTGTTTAGGAATTTTGCATTTATATTCATAAGTGATATTTGTCTGTAGTTTTCTTGTGGTGTCTTTGTCCGGCTTTAGTAATAGGTTGATACTGGCCTCATAGTATGAGTTAAAAAGTTTTCCTTCTTCTTCTATTTTTTGGAAGAGTCTGAGAAGGATCCATCTAAATTCTTCTATTTAATATTTGGTAGAAATCACTAGTGAAGCCATCTGCTCCTGGACTTATCTTTGTTGGGAGGGTTTATTTTTATTTTTTATTGATAAGTTATATATGTTTTTGGGGTATATGTGATATTTTGATATATGTATGCATTGGGTAATGATCAAATCAGGGTAATTGGGATATCCGTTATCTCAAACATTTTTCTTTTCTTTATGTTGGGAATATTACAATTCTTCTCTTCTAACTATTTTGAAATATACAATAACTTATTGTTAACTGTAATTTCCCTACTGTAAGGGAAGTTTTTGATTAGTGTTTCAATCTCTTTACTTGTTATAGGTCTTCTATGAAGGGCTTCCTTCCCTAACCTCCCTTCCCAAAGTACTAAATTCCCTCACCTCCTCTCACAAAGGCCTTTCTTTCTTTGGCAAATGGCTTCCCTCTTTCATCTCTCCCAAGGCTGTCTTTTCATTACCTTCATCACATAGTACTAACCTTCCTCACCTCACCACTGAAAGTACTAACCTCTATCAGCTCCTTTTTTAAAGGTCTTCCACCTCTAACCTCACCTTCCTGACCTTCACCATTCAAACTCCTTCCTTGATCACCTTCACAAGGACCTTTCCTTGCTCACCTCTCCTCATAAAGGCCTGCCCAGCCTCACCTCCCATCACAAAGTCTTAACCTCCCTCATGTTCATTTGCAAATGCTTTCATTTCTCTCTCTTTCTAAGGGCTTCCCACTGCACCTCTTCTCACAAAGTCCTTCCTTTTCTCATCTAATTCATGAAGGCCTTTAATCCTTCAACTCTCCACTCAAATTCTTTCTCTCCCACATCTCCCTTCATAAAAACCTCCCTCTCTCACCCCCCTCACAAAGGCCTTTCTTCCTTCATCCCCTCACAAAGTAATAACCTCTTTCACCTTCCCTGACATAGGCCTTTCTTCCCTCACTAATACATTCACTGCTTCACCTTCCCTCACATAATTCTAACCTCCCTCACCTCCTGTCACAAAGGTATACCCTCCTTCTTCTCTTCTACCAAAATCTTCTACATCCTCCCCTCACAAAGTTGTAACCTCCTTCATCTCCCCTCACAAAGACCTTTCCTTTTTTCATGGTTGCCTTCCCTGCCTCCTCTATCCTCACGATTGACTTCCCTTCTTCACCTACCCCCTCAAAGGCGTACTGCCCTCAAGTCTCCTCACAAAGTACAAACTTCCCTCTCCTCACATAGCACTAAACTTCCTCACCTCTTTTCTCAAAGAACTTCCCTCCTTCACTTAGGCTTACAAAGGCCTTCCTTCTTGTCATTTCACCTCAAAAGTCCTTCTTTCTCTTACACTTACAAATGTCTTCCTTCCCTCATTACCACTCCAGAAGTTTTTCTTGACCTTCAATCAAGGTCCTTTCATTTCTCCTCTCTCCACAATGTCTTTCCTTTGCTCACCTCACAGGCCTTCTCTCCCCTTACCCAAAATTCTTCCCTTCCTTATCTCACAAAGCCTTTTCCTCCTCTCCCTTAAAGTCTTCAGTCCCTCACCTTCCTTTAAAAATGCCTTAATTATCTTACTTCACATTGTCCTTTCCTCTCTGTTTTTTTTTCTTTTTTTACCAGTCCCAAGTATTAGAGTCAATATCCTTTCCTTTCTAACCTACTTTCACTAAGGCTTTCCCTCTCTTCCTCAAATTCCTTCCCTTACCTCTTTATTTATCCTCCTCCAGGCCTTTACTTACTCCCTCTCAGGAACCTTCTTTCAGTTCTCCAAAGGCACTTCTTTTCCGCATTCAGGTTTTCCCTCTTTTGCCACCCAAAGGTACTTTCCACTTCCTCAAAAGCTTTCTTTTTGTCTTCCTACGCATAATCTTGCAGCCTCACTTGCCTCACTCAAAGTCTTTCCCTCTTCCTCCTCCTCCTCTTCCACATTCCCTCCCCTCAACTACTTTTCTTTTTCCCATAGCCTTCTTTCATTCCCTAAGTCCAAGATATCCTTTTCAAAAGGGCTTTCTTTACCTAACCCCCATGGCCTGTCCTTCCTCCCAGTCCCCTCACAATGGAATTCTATTTCTCCATGTGCACAAAGGCCTTAGATTTCTCAGAGTCTCCCTCCTTCAAGCTCCAGCCCCAATCCCAAAGACATTTCACCATCCCCACCCCTAATTCCAATGGCTTCTTTCTTCCTACCTTCCCCAGAGGCCTTCCATCCCCTTAACCAAGGTCTTCCCACAGTCAAGGAAGGAGGCAAAGATTAGGCAAGGACATTGCAAGTAAAAGGAACAGAGACTTCTATACATTATGTCACAACTACCTAGGTTTATAACTTTTTGTGAGGGATGAGATTCAAAGTTAAATAAAGTATATGCTATGCTTTCTTTTATCAACTATTTGAAATAAGTTAAAAATTTGAGTTCTGATCTTTGAAAATATTTTAAGATACTTTTTAATGATCGCTTATATATCACAATATTATGACACATTATTCATGTTTATTTTTTCTACCATTCATCTAAAACACCAAAGTATTTTTGAATTACTGTATTTGTAAAAGTTAGTACAGCACTGAGAGCTTTCTCATCCTTTGAAAAAGTAAGTTAAAAAACAAAACTATAAATTGTACATTTTTTCTTAGTCTGAGTTCTTCATTTTCCATTTCTATTTTGAGTAGAACTCCCGCAAAAAAAAAAAAGAGAGTACTGTCTATTCAGTATGATTTCTTTATTTCTATGAGAACTTTTTCTGTTATAGGTTTAACATGTTTTCTCCTAAAATAATCCATGATGCATTCTCTATATTGTCATATTTCCCAGATTCCCATGAAGTAATATGTAACTATATGGATTAAATATAATTTTGCAATTAAAATTATTTCACTTAATTAATATAACTAAATGTACTGTGTTATGGATTGAATTGTGTCCCCCCAACAAATATTGGAATTTTAACCCCCAGTACCTCAGAATGTGACTTTATTTGGAGATAAAGTCTTCATAGAGGGATTCAAGTTAAAATGAAGTAATCTAGAGTGGTTCAAAACCAATATGACTGGTATCCTTATAAAAAGGGGAGATTTGAACACAGAGACAGACACTCATAGAGGAAAGACTATTTGAATAGATACAGGGAGAAGATGACCATCTGCAAGTCAAGGAGAGAGGCCTTCCCTTACAACCCTCAGAATGAACCAACCCTGCTAACATGTTGATTTTGGACTTCTAGCCTACAGAACCATGAGACTATAATTTCTGTTTTAAGCCACCCAGTTTATGGTACTTTGTTACAACAGCCTTAGCAAACTAATACACACCAAGAGTTAAAATTATTTGGCTATGACCCTGAAGAATTATGATGAAAGCAGAGCAATGGTCCTGGAACTAAAATTTTCTTTCTCGTTCCTAGACAGACCCTTCTGAGTTCTCTTGGATTTAATGTCACCAAGAGGAATTGAGATTGAGCCACCTGATGTAACTCCGAGATACCTCCAGTTTGTATTGTCATTTAGATTCCCAAGACACACGTTGCTTTTCAGGTTATATTTATTCATATACACCAGTGGCATGCAGGATGAGAAGACAAGCAGATTGGCAACTGGGAGTTTGATTCCTACTCTTCCACCAATTCTCTGTAACCTATTGGATCAGTCCTTATTTCTCATTCTTTTCAGGGTAGATTAAAAGATAACAAATAAAATGAACTAATAGGTAGTATTTTCAAATTGCTTTACCTCTATGAACAAAACACCATAACTAGTTTTTGTATCATTACATTAGAATACTTTATATATCTGTTATCCGTGGGGGGTGAATGAAGACCTAGCTGCCTGCCATGTACCTAATTGAGCACCAGGCTTGCTCTTGCTTTAACTACCGTGTTTCCCTGAAAATAAGACAGGGTCTTATATTTATTTTTCCTCAAGAAGACACCTTAGGGCTTATTTTCAGGGGATGTGTTATTTTTTTTAAGTACGGTACAACAATCTACATTTATTCAAATATAGTTAAGTCATCTTCTTCTGGAACATCATCATAACTCTCCAAACCCCAAATTCCATCCTGAATTTCTTGCGACTTTATTTCCTTTAGAACCATTGGCCCCAATCTCTCATGTCGAGCAATAGAGCTCTCATGGGGGAGATGAGAAGGGCTGCTCCTCTTCTTTACCGCTCCGCGACGAAATGCATGGGTTGTGCAGATATGCTGAGTAGCCACGCCCATCACTAGGTCTTATTTTCAGGGAAACACGATATGTATACATGTGGTATATTTGGAGAAGCCCTAAACTAGGAGTTAGGAGATCTGGGTTGTTCTAATTCTGCCGCTAACTTACTGTGTGACCTTTGATGAGTTACTTTACCTCTTTAGGCTTCAGTTATCATGTCTAAAAAATGAAGAAATTTCATTAGATGAGTATTTATCCTGCTCAGTCATTTGTATTACACCTTCGTAACTCTTGGTTATCTTAATGCTACCAAGTCATTCATATTTTCTTTAAGCCACCTCACTTTTTTATGTAAATATATTTAAAAAGGAAACTAGCATAGTTATAAATGGAAAACTAGTTATATTTGCTATTAAGACAATTATTTATAAAAATAAATATCCTGAAAACAAAGTAATATTATTAAATTAAAAATTTTAAACAAGAAAAATAAACAATGAAGACATGTAATACAATATTTACTTGTTTTACATCGTATTAAGCACTTCACATGTGCCTTCACTTAATCCTTATAACCCTTCAAAATAAATATTATCCCCATTTTGCAGATGAGTAAACTGAGGCAAAGAGAAGTTTACTGACTTGCTCAAGTTCACCAACTAGTATATGGTAGAGCCACGAGGCAAATTCAGGTCTGTTTGAGGCCAAGGCCCAGAAAGATGGAGGCATAGGTAGACTCTTGACTTAAAACTCCAGCAAAATCCTTTTGAAACTGATACCATTATCCATTGCTCTCATTCTGTTTCCTCACTTTGTCATTCAGTTCCTCATCTGATAGACAGTCCCCAGAACGGGGCTGACAACATAATTTGCAAAATCAAAACACAAGATCCCTTGTTCAAAATTTATTACAGATTTCAAGATGGTGGTAAGAGAACATTAAACCAAACATGGAGCCCCTCTAATTAGGGGGGCCCTATACCATTGCACAAGTCACACATCCATGAAGCCCTCTGGACTGAGACTGATTTTCCTTTTCCTTTGAAATGTAGTTAGAATTTTAGCCTTTTTTTGTAACAAGGAAATTAAAAAACAAAAATTCTTTGTGATAAGGAAACACAATTGGTTCTTTACCATTTCCTGCTGCCATTTATGAAAGCTTGCTCTTAAACTTTTATTTGCTCAACATGCTAATAAGTGTAAGGATGCAAACTAGAGGCCAAGAGGGTGAAATTATTTTGTATGAAAAGTGAGGGGAGAGGGAAAAGAGGCTGGAAAGTGCTTGGATGGAGAGGAAAACTTTGGAGACAGGAAGAGAGGAAAAAGAGACAGTTGTCCCTGGAAGGAAAGAACAGGGCTGTATAAAGGTTTCCCATATAGCAAGTGATGTCAACCTTGTTTGGTGTCATGGTAAGTTTGATATGCTACTCATATATTATTTTCTTTTATACTTTTAAATAAACATATAAATAGCAAAGATCAATACATTCATAAATATTCATCTTGTTCCACCTAAAATTCTCATGTACTACTAGTAGTACACCACACTTTGAAAAATACTGCTCAAATAAATTATAAAATAATTGTATTTCAGAGTGGGGAAGAAACCAAGAGTGGAGGGAAGGATAAATAAATATGTTCAAGACTTGTGGTTCAGGTTGCACTTACCTGAGAAAAGATGTTTAATTGCCTCCCCTGTTTCAAATGTCCATTAAAATGACCAAAAGATCTATAAAGAGTAAAAACTTGGAAAACCTAGAAGGGACCATCTGCCCTCTGTATGCCAGGAATTTGGAAGGTTGTCTGAAAGATTGAATAAAGGCCAGGCACCACTGGGAAAAGTCACAGCAACTTGGGTTTCACCTCAGGCTAAGGCCAAGCCTGTCTGGCTGGGGCTAGAGGCTAGGACACTCTGAGTTGGGAACTCTAAGCTGGGGGATCAATCTCTCTCCTGGAGGGACTGCCCTCTTTAGTGCCTCCTTCCTTGATATAATGTTAAAACTAAGTAGTATTATCACTTTCCTGATTTTTGGTTCTTCTAAAGGTGCTTGCTTTCGTGGATAGTTGTTGAATTTGGTGTTCATGCAGAGGAATGATTTCTGGAGGTTTATATTCAATCATCTTGCTCTAGCCCCTTCAGGATCAGACTCTTTATGTATGAGTTTTCTCAAACCTTTAATGGATCAAATAATCCCTATACTATTTAATTGTTTCAGTACAGAAAAAAAGACAGGAAGTATTTAACTATCATGGCAAAACCTACAGATATAGCACACAAAAGAAAGCTACAGACACTTCACTTAGGAATTTTGACCCATGAATCCTACATAAATCATTCGCACTTGTGGACTTCAGGAGTGTAAGAATATTTTAATGTTGGAAAATATATTAATATTCAATAATTAATAGGCAAGGGAAATATGACCATGGTAGTAAATGTTAAAAGCATTTGATAGAATCTCACTTCCATTACTGACTAAAGATGAAGCAAACAACTGCAGAAAATTTGTAGTGAACTATGAGTAGAAGAATGTACTTTTAATTTGGTATAAAATATCTATGTTAAACCAGCAGCCAACATTATACTTAATGATGAAATACTAGCATATTCCTATTAAAATCAGGAAATATTCAAGAATGCCTATTATTATAGCTGTTATTCAACATAGTTTAAAAAGTTCTAGGCAATGCATTTTTCGTGTCTCAACACGAAAAATAAATCAGCTGTTAATACTGGGAAGAAAGGAGACAAAACCACCTGTATTTAGTGGTAATAGGATTGTCTATCTGGAAAGAAACTGAAGAACAATGAGAACTAATGAACGTCAACTAAGGTAGTAGGTAAGAAAGTATATGAACAAAAGTCAATACTCTCTTAAATACTAGTAATCAGCTAGAAAATGTGGCGAAATAGGTAATATTTGCATAACAATAAAATGCATGTGATATTTGGGAATAAATGCAATAAGAAAAGTGTAGGAGCTATATGAATGCAACTGTAAACCTTACTCAGGAACATAAAACGACACTTGAGTGAGTGGAGAAACAAAACAACTTGGGTGAAAAATTTTATATCATCATTATTTGTCTCCAAATGAATCTACATTTAATTGAATTTATGCATAGCACATGGGACACACAATAAATGTCTTTTGAATGAATACTAAATACTAAGTGAACATATTACAGTAAAAATCTTATTAGTATTTATTTCAACTTGACGAAATGATTCTAAGTTTCATCTAAAAATTCTCACAGTTGAGAATAAAATTTTGATAATAAAACTAATGAAAGGATTGCCAGATCAGTTACTAAAACATATAACAACATAGGATAAATTATAACAGTGGTATTGGTGCACTTACAGATAGATTAGTGGAACAAGAGAGAAAGTCAAGAAACAGATATATGATTATATAAGAACTTAAAATATGATGATGATGTTATATGTAGAAAAGGATGAATTTAATAAGTGATATTAGGACAGCTGGAAAAATGCATCCCCACTTCATAACATACTTCCAGATATATTCCAGGTGGATTAAAGATTTAAATTTAAAAAGTAAAACTATAAAAATGTTAGAAGGAAGTATTAAAGTATATGTCTTTCTAAACATGACCTGAATGGCAGAATTAATAAAAGAAGAGATTGATAAATTTGATTACATAAAAAATTTAAAACTTCTGAGCCTCCCCAAACACCATAGAAAATGTAAAGGTAACCAACTACCTTGAAAAAAATATTTGAAACGTGATAGATTAAGGCTTACATTCTTTAATTTAATACTCTTTCAGTTCTCTACTTGGCAAGAAGTGAACGAAAGATGTAAGCTCACTGATGACTAAAGGTGCAAATTAAAACAAAAGAGATTTTGCTTTATTTTGGCCATCAAATTGACAAATAACAACAACAAAAAAGACAAGGGTGCAGGAAAACTGGTACTTGTCTGTACTACTAGCGGAAGTGTACTTTGTGGGTAGCCTTGCTGGAGGTTAATTTGGACATCTATCTTAAGGAAATTTTCATGAATATATGTAAATATATAGCTCCAATGATAATCATGCAAGCCAATAATAATCTAATAATCATTGCAGTGTTCTTTATAGTGTCAATAAATTATAAACAACCTAAATGTTTTCTGATGCGGACATGGTTAATTCAGTTATAATAGAGCCATATAATGGAATTCTGTGACATTATTAAAGATAGTGTCTGGAAATATTTAATGATAAGGACAAATCTATTTTATCCTTTTATATAGGAGGGAATCGTGCAAATAAGACTAAAAATAGGTTATTTGAAATAGTAAGAAAGAAGGACCAGGAAGTTTTTACAGTATCTAAGGCCTTCATTTTTATCAATATATAAGGAAGCCAACATGTTTGCCAAGAGTTTCTGTGATGGGGTCTGATTTAGTTGGTATACATAGCATTTCCAGTTTGTCAATTGATTAGGCCTCTAAACATCGTTGTTGTTTTTCAGAGGCAGATTCACTATTATAAATCAGTTTATAGTGCAACAATGGGATGTGTCAGCCTATAGTTTAGACATTTGTAAATTTAATACTCTTTTCAGTTTCACAGAAGAATTGCATTCTGGTTATTAATAATACCCAAACTGTTATGTGTTGAAAGTATAATGCCTGTTAGCTATTAGACTTCCTATAATTAATTTAAGCAAAGGTAATTACTATTAAAGGGTCATTGAAAGTGATTAATGCTTTATGTGTGGGGATTAATAATTTCACTTCTTCTTAAGGGTTCCCAAATTCTTTGTCTTCATATGACTATATCCTGTGGAACAAGGAAAATGCTGATGGACAACTTCTGGAAGAGGATTCTGCGTGGGGAATTCTGTTGCATTTTTTCTTTCCAACAAGTAAGTTCTTTTTTTGATTTTTCCCCCTAATATCCTTGTTTTGAAAACAGTAATTAAATGTTTGGGAGGCAGCATGGTGTATCATGGTGTACTGGCATTGGTGTGGGACAGATCTGAGTTTGAATCCTGGGTTTTGCCCTTCGCTTTAGGCAAGATAATCTCGCTGAATCTTAGTGTCCTCATCTTTAAAAGAAAGATATTTACCACAATGAATTGTGAGGATGAACTGAAGCAATATTTGTAAGGCATTTTATCATTTCATAAATGTTTGTTACTCTTTACAAAATACTTTTCCTTCACAGATATCTAAACCTGTCACAATTTACCTGAATGGCATTGCCTGAAATTTAGTCACTGACCCAGTATTATAAAATTGATGTCTTCTGTGGCATTAAGCAGCGTACTGTGTGGCTCTGATGTTATGGAATATACCAGATGTCTTCCCATCTGTTTTAATGATAAAAAGTCCAGGTTTCAAGTCACACCGTCTTTTTGTGATTCTGTATATAATGTGTTTATCAAGCACTCCTCAGAATTATTAACCACAAATAAACACATTTCATTTTGTACAGCATGTGGTACCCTTTCAAGGAGAAGCTTCACATAAATTGACATATGTGAATTACAAAGATAAAACTTTTATTAAATATCATGCAGAATTTATTCTAACAAAATTTGTTGTACATATATAAGCACAAAATTTGTATTCACAATTGTATTCAATTTGTCTGGAATTAAACAATTGAATTGTTTAATTCAATTGTTTAATTCCAGACCCTACCACTGAATTATTCTGTGACCTTGCATAAATCTCTGTTTTTTGATACTGATTTCATCAAGTACAAAATAGGCATTATAATACCTACTGCCAGTGAGAATAGCAAAATAAACAAGTTCCTTTAACAAATCAAAAATACTGCCATAGTCAAATTGAGTGAAAAAAAAAAAAGAAATCTGGAAAGGTGTTATGGTAGGCTAAAAGAATGGTGTAGTGAGTACCAAAAGTTGGTCATAAACAATAAATGATTGTTTAAGCTTTAGAGTTTATGAAAATAGCAGATATAAACTGTCATGTAGTTACCTATAACAACTACATTAAACAAACACTGAAGTCACCTTTGAAAATAGTCTAAATAAGATATATATATCTTCCAAATATTTCTTCAACCTGGTGCAGTAAAATCACTTGTATGAAATAACAATTTTGCCCAACAAAATCTAATTGTTCCATTTTAATGGAAACATCTGACCTAGATTGATTCAAATCTTTGAAAACATTAAATATTTATAAAATGTGCATACTGTCTTACTTGAAAAGAATAACTACAGGTTCATAAAATATGAAATATTTTTAACCAATTTCTTTCCTCCCCCATAAAATTGAAAATAAACACTCTTACCACTTAGGCATTGAAAAAATGTGTCATTTTGTCATTAGGCTGTTGTTTGTAAAACACTCATCTCTCACAGATTAAAATGATAACCTTAAGACACACTGGCAGGAAATCTTGAGAGGTCACTTGATCCTTCTCAATTTAGACAAAATTATATGCATAAACCTGATAAAAAATGTTCTACTCTTTTATTCTTTAAAATTACAAGTGCCTCTTAGTAATTTGAGTCTGAAAGTTAATTTTAATATCTAGCATAAAGTTCCATCAGATGTAATTTAAGTATGAGATAACAGAAGTTCAACATTAGAAAGGATCTTAGAGATCATCTAGTCCTGTCTCTTCTATGATTTAACCCTAACCCTTTTTTGGGGTGGGGAACAGTCTTGCTCTCTTTCACAGGCTGAAGTGCAGTGGCATGATCATAGTGCACTGCAGCCTTGAATTCCTAGGCTCAAGCAATCCTCCTGACTCAGCTTCCCAAGTAACAAGTAGCTAGGACTACAGGCAAGTAGCACTATGTCTGGCTAATTTATTATTATTATTATTATTTGTAGAGACAGAGTCTTACTATGCTACCCAGGCTGGTCGTGAACTCCTGGCCTCAAGCAATGCCCCTGCATTGGCCTCCCAAAATGCTGGGATTACAGGCATTAGCCACCGTGCCCAGCCCCTAACCCTCTCTTTAACATTCCTCGAAAGTGGTGTTTGAACAGTACCAATGGTGAGAAACTCAGAACACAGGGAGTCTATCCCATCTCTAACTAGGTCTTGACTACTGTCACCCTTTTCTGGGTTTGTGACACCCAGAACTGAACATGGTATTCCAGATACAGTCTGACCTGGGGGAAAAGAGTCACTGTGGGCCTGGAAGAATTGAAGAACCGATTGCTTATAACAGCAAAACAGGATAAACTCTCATGTGTCTAAAATGTTTGGGTAATGAATATCCAGGCCACCTGATAATGCATTAAATTTGTGACCTTGCACAAGTTACTTTGATCTTTTATTTTCTTATTTTTAAAATAGAAGTTGTGAAATGCAGTTTGGGAGTTTGTTGCAAGGATTAGTAGTAATATGTGTAAAGCAAGGTGCCTGGCCCAAATAGGTGCCTAATGAATGGTAGCTATTGTTATTTTTTACGTTAACTTCAGGAATTTCCAATCTTTAAAGAAGAGTAATATAATAAAATATACTAAGATATTAAAATATGCTTAAAACAATTATATTGTTCTTTGCTGATGTTGAAGTGCTTTAGAGTGATTATAAAACATCAGTTTTTTTTTTTTAAGTCTGTAGCTGTTAATGATATAGGAAATTGAACTGAATCTATTCTGGTCTTAAGACATGCTGTGTATGTTTTTCTTGAATAAAAATCTGATATTGGTCTTTTTAGTTGTTATTTGTTTCTCTTTTAAAGCAGGCTATTTTAAAAAATCAGCTATTTGAGCTTGCAAGTCTTTTGGATTGATATATGTATGAATTTATTACAGTTGCACGAATCTTGGTGTTCATGCCATAAATCATTGCCTATGCAAAATTATAGAGTCGTAACTTAGGGCCAAAAGGAAGAGTCTTAAAATATATTATAGTGCCAATATGCTAGGTGTTCACAAAAAGTAGGTCAATACCAATAGTATCACTTACCTTACTCTTTAGCAGTAAACTATGTGAATTTACTTGCATTCATTCTCATTGATGTACTGAATGAGTTTCTGTAGCTTTGCAAAATTAAATGAGAGGATACCTGTGTTATCATTTTAACAGGGTGTTAGTTTTAAAGCCATTTGTCCTGTTATTAATATTTAGTTCCTTCTGTGTTATATTTGTATTACCACCACTCAGCTCATGATCTATGGTCTTTTAAAAACAGTTAACAATTTGTGTATTTCTGCAGTTCATCTAAAATTTAAAATGTGATGTTTAATAACTTTGTAGTAACTTGTAGTTTAACTCTTTTAGCATTCATCATTATTTGTATATTTGTCATTCAATCTTTGAATGTAGCAGTGTAAATGTTTTTCTTTTTTTACCTTGCAGTAATTATTTAATTAGGGAAAGTGCTTATTAACTGTGCTGAATTCTTTTTCTTAAAATTTCTGTTTCTAAAAGCATGCATACTAAAGGAGAATCAGGTGGCAAAGCCTTGTAATCAGCTGCAAGACCTTAACGAGAGTGAATGTTTGAGATATAAATGCTGTTTTTCATCACTCGGGACCAGTGGCTTCAGCTGTTATGCCCCATTAAGAGATAGTAAGTTCATCCTCTTTCATTTATTTTATTATTATTTTTAAAAAATTGAATAAACAGGTCACAATGACATACGTTCACATTTGGGTCTCCCACCTTAAACACTTAAAAGGGTTTCCCAGTCCTAGAGCAATAGTGTCCTTAGAAAGTCCTGAGGTGGTCAGGACTCTATTCAGGATCAGTTTCTGTTTAGCCTTTAGATGGTGACTGTGGCAGTTCAAAATTAGCCTTACCTTTTCTTTTGTTTTAGTCACTCTCTGTCTTTTGTCCAAAGGTTCCAGGCTTTACGAGGTATAACCCCCAATTTCTGGGAGAAGATACCAATTGGGCATGCCCTAGCTTAGTTTTCTCTTCCCAGTTTTTCTTCCTGAGTAGAATTCTTCCTATTTATTTTGTCTTCAACATCTCAGTATGTAACAGTAGAATTGAATGTTTCTTGTTAAGGTATATTTATTAGTTTTTATTTGTTCTATTGTTTTTGAATTAGTTTGTTTTCTTAAGATGTTTTTTCTTTACAAAGTTTTAAGAAGTACACTGTTTTTGCTACCTTCACTTGGATAGTTGGTCTCATGATGAATGGATTTGATATGATGAAACACTAACAGATATTACAAAAAGGATGCATGCAAAACAATCTTAGGTTAATATAGTCCCTATTCAATTTACAGCTTTTTTTGAACATGTAGTATTAATAATGGAAAGTAAAACCTGATCATGAATATACTATTACAATTTTAACACTATCACATGGTATTTATAATTCATTTATCAATTGGGTCTTTATATTATGTGTGAAGAGACATTTGGTTCTTATAGAGGAAAAAATTGAATCATGACTTACAATTCCCCAATCACGTTAGAATGCATTTCCCAATGAATACAAGACTAAAGTATGCTTATTTACCTGGAAGTCTTGATTCTTTGTTTAATTTAATGTTTTGTAATTTGGAAATAAACATTTAAGAAGCCATTTCTTTACCAAATTAACTGTTCACAGATTAATTTGCTCCTCAAGTTCCCTAGGATGTATAACATATGGCCAAGGCAAAAGCACATTTAAGGCAACAGGAAAAAATATATACTATATTATATACGTAATATATAATATATACTATGCATCATAATAATCTGTTAACAAAAATAGTAGGATCATTTTGTTAAGGCTTCCATTAGGGGGCACATATGGAAAATGTAGCCTTCAGTTATATTTCAAGAACATTTTATGAACTCCTGCTACTTAAAAAGTAGAAAGGATATTTACCTGTTATATAAGAATGCCTCCTCATTTTACTTTATTAACTGATAGTTTCTTTTTTATAAAGACTTTATGAAAGAGCTCAGATTTGCTTCTCTTGCTTAAGTCATAAAAGTAACAGGATATAATTAAACCAACAGAGCCTACGCAGATGTTCCGGATGTTTGGGCTTGGTGCGTTCAGCATGATCATCCTGGGATGGCTGCCCCTTTATTGCTTCTCTCTTTGCCGAAGGAGGTAGGCAAACACAAACATTTATTTGCAGATTGATGAGTATACAGAGATATTTGTATGTAGACACATTTATTCATATGCTTCAGAAATACAGGGATTATATTTGGGTTCTTTATGTTGAAAAGAAGGTAGCCTAGGAAAAACCTAAAAGTAGAACAATCATAATATTTCTTAAAAATGCATGTTATTTTATTTTTCCATAAATTCAACACATCCTCTTGCATGGTATCTTTACATTCTCTCATCAAACACAACTCCAATTAGAAGGAAAAATAAATCAGTGAGATGAGGGTGTGTGGAGTGGGGGTGGCGATTAAATGTAAATCAGAATGGCTACCAGAAGTTTTAGTCTCCATTGAATCATCCACCATTGGTCTTTAATGGTCATCTACCATTGAGTCTTTTTTTGTTTTATGCCTGAATATAGATGTTCTTTTTTTTATTTCATCATATAATGGGGGTACAAATATTGTTAGGATTACATACAGTGCCCTTACCACTCCTCCCCCCCGCCACGTGCCAGAGCTTCAAGTGAGTCCAGTCCCCAG
>VBSM01003018.1:11089560-11105746 GCA_008086735.1 Cheirogaleus medius
CAGAAGAGATCAAACTCTCACTCTTTGCCGATGACATGATATTATACCTAGAAAGCCCCAAGGATTTAACCAAGAGACTCCAGGAATTGATAAATGAATTTGGTAAAGTCTCAGGATACAAAATCAATACACAGTAATCAGAGGCATTCATTTACACCAACAACAAAGTGAGAACCAAATCAATGACGCAATTCCCTTAAAAATAGCAACAAAGAAAATAAAGTACCTAGGAATATATTTAACTAAGGAGGTAAAAGACCTCTACAGGGAGAACTATGAAACACTGAAGAAAGAAATAGCAGAGGATTTAACAGATGGAAGAATATACCATGCTCATGGGTTGGCAGAATCAACATTGTTAAAATGTCTGTACTACCCAAGGTGACCTACAGAGTCAATGCAATCCCTATTAAAATACCATCATCATTTTTTACAGATATAGATAAAATAATTTTACACTTCCTATGGAACCAGAAAAGACCCTGAATAGCAAAGTCAATCCTAGGCAATAAGAACAAAATTGGAGATATCAATTTACCAGACTTCAAACCATACTAGAAGGCTATAGTAATTAAAACAGCTTGGGAATGGCACAAACACAGGGACTTTGACCAGTGGAACAGAACAGAGAACCCAGATATAAAACCATCCTCATATAGCAATCTAATCTTTGACAAAGCAGACAAAAACATACACTGGGGAAAAGAATCTTTATTAAATAAATGGTGCTGGGAAAGCTGGATAGCCACATGTAGAAGACTGAAAGAGGACCCACACCTTTCACCTCTCACAAAAATCAACTCACGCTGGTAACAGACTTGAACCTAAGGTGTGAAACTACTAGAATTCTAGCAGAAAACTTTGGAAATATTTTTCTATACATTGGCCTAGTCAAAAAATTTATGAAGAAGACCCCAAAGGCAATCACAGCAGCAACAAAAATAAATAAATGGGACCTGATCAAATTAAAAAGCTTCTGCACGGCCAAAGAAAGTGTCAAGAGAGCAAACAGACAACCCACAGAATGGGAGAAAATTTTCACAAGCTACACATCGATAAAGGGCTGATAACTAGAATCTATTTAGAACTCAAGAAAACCAGCAAGGAAAAATCAAACAACGCTATCAAAATGTGGGCAAAGGACATGAACAGAAATTTTTCAAAAGAAGACAGAATCATGGCTAACAGACATATGAAAAAATGCTCAACATCTCTAATCATCAGGGAAATGCAAATCAAAATTGCAATGAGATATCACTTATCTATAGTAAGAATGGCCTTTATCAAAATGTCCCCAAACACTAAATGTTGGTGTGGATGTGGAGAGATAGGAACACTCCTACACTGCTCATGGGACTGCAAACTAGTTCACCCTCTGTGGAAAGCAATATGGAAATACCTTAAAGTGATACAAGTAGATCTACCATTTGATCCAGCAATTCCACTACTGGGCATCTACCCAAAAGATCAAATGACACTCTACAACAAAGACACCTGCACTCGAATATTTATAGCAGCACAGTTCACAATTGCAAAGTTGTGGAAACAACCCAAGTGCCCATCAATACATGAGTGCATTAATAAAATGTAGTATATGTATACCATGGACTACTATTCAGCTTTAGGAAACAATGTTGATATAGCACCTCTTGTATTTTCCTGGATAGAGCTGGGACCCATTCTACTAAGTGAAGTATCTCAAGAATGGAAAAGTAGGCACCACGTGTAGTCACTAGCAAATTGGTATTAACGGATCAACACCTGAGTGGATATATAGGAATGACATTTATTGGGTGTTGGGCAGGTGGGAGGAGTGAGGAGGAGATGGGTATATACCAACATAATGAGTGAGATGTGCAACAACTGGGCAATGGACATGCTTGTAGCTCTGACTCAAGGGGCGAGGGGAGCATGGACAATATATGTAACCATAACATTTGTACCCCCATAATATGCTGAAATTTAAAAAGATAGAAACCTACTGAAGAGAGAATAATGAGAAAACATTTTTTGTAAACATATATTATGAAAGTTATATTTTAATGAGAGTATTAATAAATGAGTGAATAAAAAATAATTATGTTGTTTGCTATTGTTTTTTTTAGCTACTGTTTATTTAGATTAAGGAAGATCCCTTCTCTTCTAAGTTGCCGCGTTTTTTTTTTAATCACCAGTGAAAGTTGAATTTTATCATATGTCTTTTTTTGTCTATGAGGTGATCATATGCTTTTCTACTCTTTTTTTCCTGTTGTTATAGTAAGTCACCTGAATTGATTTCCCCATAAGCCTCACTTGGTTGTGATATATTTTCATTGTTATATTTCCACACACACATATTTTTCGTTTGTAATTTTTATTTCTTGAAATGTTCTTTTCACATTTTGGTTATGATGCCTTCATAGAATAATAATTCTGTGTTTTGGAAGTATTTGTGTAAGATCAATGTTATTTCCTCTGTAAGTGTTTGAAACAATTTATCACTGAAGCCATTTAGGCCGGAGTCTTACTTGTGGGAAGGTTTTTAAGTACAGGTTTCAGTTCTTTCATAGATATAGAACTATTTCTTCTTGTGTCAGTTTTATTGAGTTGTGTTTCTTAAGGAGTCTGTCTACTACTTCTAGAGTTACTTCTGCCCCCTTCTCTTGCTGTTCTCCTTTTAGGCCCCCCAGTTACGCTTAGGTTAGACTTTCATACCATATCTTATATATCTCTCACACTCTTTTCAGGAATGTCTGGCCTTTTTACTCCCATGCTTCTTTCTAGATATCATCTAGTGCAGTAATCCACTTTCCCCAATCTGCTGTTAAATTCATCTGTTGAGATCTTAATTTTAGCTATTTTCTTTCCTTTCCAGACTTCCATTTGGCTTTTTATTATAGATTCCAGTTCTCTAGTGACATTCTCTCTCTTGCCATATATATTCTTGAACGTATTCCTCACAATTATTTTAAAGTCTATGGTAACTCCGATATCACCTATGTTCTGTTTCGAGCCTCTCTCTGTCTTTCTCTTGGTATTGTTTATTTGTATTCCAGTAAATTTTGATTGAATGCCCAACATTGCATATGAAAAATTATAGAGGCTCCAGATCATGTTATCTTCTTCCAGTGAGGATTGCCCTTTCCTCTGTCAGGCAGCAACAGATCAGATCACCTTAATTCAACTTAGGACTTTGCTGACTCAAGGCTAGTTTTCAGTCTTTATATGTCCCAGTTTACCTCTGGTCACCCCTGCTTCTAGAGTATAGCTCTCTAGGAGTTCCAGCTAAGAATCAAGGTTGTTTGCTAGGCCTCCTTCTACTTGTCAGGTCATGAACTCCAATTTTTCTTTCTCTGGTGCTGTAAGCCTGTCACAAACTTGCTTTTCTCTGCTGATGCTTTCTGACTGGCTTGTTAACCTTACTGTCTGTGCAACTTAATGCATGAACTGCCATATGAGTTGTATTTAACACGCTAGTTTTGAGCCCTGATCCTCATGAACCATATGTAACTCACACATCTCTTCACCTTGGGAGCCTCGATAACTATTTTTCAAGTTGCACATAACTCACGCACAGAAAACAATAAAAATAACAAATTTTTCATTTAATTAGAAAGGATCATTTTGCTTTCAAAGTTTTCATTCTATTTTCCTAATAAAATACTGTGACCCCAAGGAAATAGTTTTTTTTCTAGTGTGGCAGTCAATGTGTTAAACTGTAAATGCCTCTAGATGAAAACTAGTTCCAAGTGTTGGGTTCTGTTCTGTGTCTCCCCCATCTATCGGGGATCTTGGTCTCTCAACACCAGCTGCATTATCAGCTCCAGACTTTTGGTCTCCCGAGACCTGTGAGTTGACCTAAAGCTGCTCTGCTAGCTTCTCTGCCTCATACTCTGTGCCAAAAATATCCAAGAGGAAAAGGAGTATCCAGAAAGTAAGGCTCACCTTAATGAGCTTCTTCCCTTCTTTCTGTATTTTCTCTCTCAAGTACTGGCTGCCTAAGTAGCCCTCTGATTCCTTCACAAAATTTGTTTATAAAAACCTGCCTTTTTTAGTTTTTCTTGTTAGAATATTTGTCTCTGCTATAAGCTACCCAACCATAGTTAGAAGACTTCTGAACTCATGATTAAAATGTGTATGTGTGCATGCTTCCCTTTTTCTCAGTCTATTGATTGAAAGAACATTGAAGCAATAATCCTGCAGTAGCAGTGAACACACCTATTGCCCAGATCTTTGTTTCTATATAACATTTCCCACTAAAATGAATCAAGTTTCTTTGGAGAAATGACTGGTTTCAGGGAATATACAAACACAAGTTGATATCTTGCTGTACCAGAAAGTAAGAAAGTGATCAGAGAATGATGGGAACATGTAATAAGGCCACAGGAACCAACTAGAAGGGACATCAGCTGGCTAAGTCTGAGATAATTTGAACATAAAAAATAATGAAGGTAATAGTTTATAATACATTGAGTTAAGAAAAAAGTCTATTAATCCATGATGATATCCAAAATAAAAGGAGAGGAAAAAAAAAAAACAACAGGAAAGCTCTGTGGTTTTTTTTTTTTTCTTTAAATAATCATTAGCATTTATTGAGGCTTACTGATCAACACTTATGTGCACATATAGTAATAAAATTCATTGGGTGTTGGGCAAGTGGAAGAAGGGTGGAGGGGATGGGTATAAACACACCTAATGGCTGCGGTGCGCACCGTCTCGGGGATGGGCACGCTTGGAGCTCTGATTCAGGTAGGGCAAAGGCATACATATAACCTAAATATTTGTACACCTGTAATATGCTGAATTAAGAAAAAAAGAAATTCCATTGAAACCCTTTCTGTATTGAGTTGTGATACCAGTTTTCTACCCCTCAATTGTTTCTAAACCTTAGTTCTCTCATTTGTAAAATGACTATAGTAAGCTTACAAGTTTAATGTGAAGATTAATTGTGGTAATGTTTAAAAAAGCATGTAACAGAAAAGGTAATTTTTTTTAAACAGGAATGTCAGCTACTAAATGTAGAAGGAACAATACAATTAGAAAATTATATTTTATAACTCTCAAAGTAATAATTGACTCAGGTGAGGATCATCAGAGGATGCTAATATGACTGGGTAAAAGGTTGTCAGAAACAGGTCTCAAGGTGTTACTACACAGATTACTTTTAAAAAGGAAATATGTGATTTTACAATGCAAAAGCCTGATGGTCACCACTTTAATCAAGTGTTTAAGCTTGGCAATACCAATAGTGGTTTGACCTGACACTATGTGCCTTGAATATGATCCAGTGGTACGTACACAATGTCATTTATGTGGTGTTCTTGCCGGAAATGTTTGATCTAAATATCATCATGAGGAAAGAGGCAATTTGAGAATGTGAAGCATGATGCAGACATCTGATCTGGACTCTTTAAGGGATTTGATGTCTCAAAGAACAAAGGAAGTCCGGGAAAGTGTTCTGGACTATGGGAGATTAAAGAGATAGAACAGCCAAATGCTCTGAGTGAATCTTGAGTGGCTCTTAGATTGGAAAAATAAAAGCCATAAACGATATTTTGGGGACAATAGGAGAAATTTTAGTAAAGACTGAATGCTAGCTGATATTAAATTTATGTTGATTTTCTTAGGTGTGTTGATATTGAGGTTAAATAAGGGGATGTTCTCATTCTTGAACATAATGCTGAAATATTTTGCAGTAAAGTGTCATGATGAAAGAAGCCTACATTTATATGGTTTGAAAAAAAGAAAATGTGGGTGTAAATATGTAGTTAGAGAATGGACTAGGTGTAACAAGATGTTAACAGTCGGTGAACATAGGTGAGGGATATATGGGTCTCAAAAATTAGAAGAAAAATCACCTTGTAGCCTTTTAGTATGTTTTCAACAAAAACCCACAAGATGGCAGGAGAGTACCACTCTTAGAATGAGTTTCTTTGGGGCCTTTGGTAAGGTGACCTTATTTTCTGACTTGAAAAGCGGGGTGTGAGATCCATCAAAGGATTGTTTTTGCTTTGTGAATACATTTATATGAAAAGGTATACAAAAGTATGAGCATGAAATGCCATTTGGCTCTATCATTCTGTACATTGCTTTTGTTCTAATAAATAACATTTTGTTAAATTTGGTGCATGAAATGTGTCCAAAATGTGTGCCTGAGCATTTTCACAGGTTCCACCACATCTCAAAGGGGTTAGTTCTCACTCCCCAAACTGAGCAGCTTGAGGGGTTCAAGAAAGTGGTAGTAGGTCAATGCCTTAACCATATTAAGGTTGGTAATATTTTAAGTCATTTCCCTTTAATATGTTCTGTGAAAGTGTTTGAGTTTAGTGAAGTGCCCTGGCAATGAGTACTTGTAAAATTAATTGATGTAGGAATTAATGGATGCAGATGGATAGGAGCCAGAAGATCTAGGTGTGAATGTGGTACTTTATGCCATCCTCCCCTCTCACACATACTCCCCTAAACACACACACCAAGATAAAATGTAGATAGCAAGATGTTTGTGGTCACATAAAGAAATTCCCTACCAAACAAAATCAGTTGTTTACCTGTGTTTAGCTTTTTACTCCCCAAAGAAAGAAAGCTTATTGGTCAATGGAGATGCTAGCCATAAAAATCTTTCTCTATATAAACATTTGTCAAAAGAATTGATTTTTTAAGGATAACATGAGCCAAGTTTGTGATTACAGAAAGCTTCTAGTCTCCTGTGAGTGTCACCTGTGCCTCTTGTCTCCCCCACTGGAGAGTATTTGGTTTGGATCGGGGCTAGGTTTCTATAAATTGCAATGTGAGCAGCTTGGTGATCACAGTAAGAGCCAAGGCACATAATGTTCTTCTCTTTTTTATTCACTAACCAAAGAATAGCCTTTGTTTTATGGGGAATTGAAAACAATTCAGCAGATACCTGTCTGAAAAACTTGCATGTTGACTTAATTATAAAAGAAAATCTCTGCTGAGCACCTTGATCTGGCTATATGGTTGGTACAGGTTTTTTAAAAAAGGTAATGTATTAGAATCAACTTAGGGAAAATAAAATGCCCGTTTAATATATGTTGGCGGTATGTAGTTGGTTTAAAGTATCATTTACTGAGTTCTTACCATTTTTTGATCTTTCAACTTCATTAGTATTTTTTAAAAATTCCTTATTGAGGGATCATGAGCTACATATAGTTAACAATGTGATTAGAGTAAGAGACTAAATAGTAAAATGGTCATGTCTTTAGAAAGGAACTTTTAAAATTTCTCTCCTTCATTTCCAGTGGAAGCACCATGTTGTCCCATGTTGTTGGCTAAAAGAGCTTATGTTCAGTAGAGAACTGTTGAAATAAATTATGACACATCCATATAATGAGGTCATATGTAGCTATTGAAAATAATGACATAGATTCATAAACATTGACATGGAAAGATATCCAAGCTGAATTGAGAGAGAAAAAGAGCAAGTTCAAGAACAATATCTAAAGTACAATTTTATTTTGAAATAAACATTTGCTAGTATATGTTCAGAAAATAAGATCTGGGAGACTATATATGAATTTTCTTTTCTTTTCTTTTTTTTTTTTTTTTTGAGACAGGGTCTCACTCTGTTGCCCAGGCTAGAGTGCTGTTGCGTCAGCCTAGCTCACAGCAACCTCAAATTCCTGGGCTCAAGCGATCCTCCTGCCTCAGCCTCCCGGGTAGCTGGGACTACAGGCATGCACCACCATGCCCGGCTAATTTTTTCTATTTTTTAGTAGAGAAGGGGTCTCGCTCTTGCTCAGGCTGGTCTCAAACTCCTGAGCTCAAACTATCCTCCCACCTTGGCTTCCCAGAGTGCTGGGATTACAAGCGTGAGCCACCGCACCTGGGCTGAATTTTCTTAAAGTGGTTTATTTATGTTGTGGGGAAGGAAGTAGTATTGTAGTATAAGGAGACTCACATTTTATACTTTATATATTTTTCTGTTGTCTAGATTTTTTATAAGAATGTAGTGTGAATAAAGATATAAAGGGAATGTATGTTGGCACAATCCTTTGAGACCTTCATATGCTGCATTTAATTGTTGCTTAGTATAATCAATTATTTCATTCATATTGAACAGACAGAAGCCAAAGAGAACAAATTAATTAACTTATAATATATACCTTCCACATTCAAAGCTGTTTACAGTATTAGAGGACCTGAAATGGAACAATAAAAACAAATGTATAAACTAAAATAAAAGACAAATTGTTTAGAGGGAATGAGATAACTGTTTAGAAGGAATGAGATAGCAGTACCTGGAGTGTGGAATGACTTCTTTACTGAATAGAGCACAGAGTTTAGCGCTGAGCTTTCTGGTACCCAAGGGCAAAAGGAAATTATGTTGGCTCTATTCTTTATATTTCCACTAAAGTAGGAAAGTCACAAGAAATTTATCACATGGCTATCTTATACAAGAGACATTGAGTGACATATTGGCCAATATTTTTAAATTATATTTTTATAAAAGACAAAGAAACCTTTGAATATTTTGTCTATAATATTTACCCTCTATAAATGCAGCCAAAACATCAAATCACAACTCATTCACTGAAAACATCTTTTTTGGAGAAGCTGAGAGAATATATTCCAGGTACATATTTTCATATTGATAATTCAAACAAATCATTTTTAAACCTAGCTGTACATAAGAATCAACTGGGGAGCTTTAAAAAATTCTGATTCCATGATCCACCATGCATCCTCAGAAGGTCTGGCATGGATCTCGAGAACCTGGAGTTACTAATGCCCTGCACATGTTCTAATGTAAATCCTAGTTTGGGAACCACTGATCTATGGTACATAATAAATGTAACATGTCTTTCTATAGCATATGTTTTATTTGAAGGCAGATAATTTAAAGCATTTTTGTATGAAAACAAACATGAATTATGAAATAGAATTCTAATTTTATGTTAATTTCTGAAATAAAACATGAGCTTTAGGCATTTAATACATGCAAGGGCTCACTTGGGGCTATATTCCCAGACTTGCAGGAGATAAAGTTAATGCTTCACTGCTGTTGAAGTAGTTTGGTGGAAATGTTTTTAAAGCACTGAGGGTAGTCAGTGGGGGTTCGGTGCTTATAAATTCTTGGAAGGGCTAGAAGATTACAGGTCAGGAAGCACACCACCATAACTGTGACCAAGAAGGAGGTTGCTACCAGGAAGCTGGAAAGCTGCTGCTCTAACCTCTGCCACCACTGCTGTTGCCTCCATACCTCTCCCCCTACAGAGCTCAGAGCTGATTAGTGACATTCAACCAACAGTGCCAACAGCAGTGGGGGGATGGTTTTTGCCTCCTTTGCACCTTCCAAATCTTGTGCAAGTGGATCTCGTTGGCCAAATGAAATTCACATCCAGAATTCTAGCTGCAAGAGAGGCTGGGATATAGAGTTTTTAGGTTTTTTTGTCCCTGTGAGATAGGAAGGTGCATGGAAAAGAGTACCAAGGATGCTGAGGGTCAAATGATGCTGTCAAGCAAAATCATGAGTCAAAAGTACTAATCAGTTGGGTCTACTGGCCAGGGAGGACACTGAAATTCAGAAAACATGGAGATAATGCTGTCTAGTTGTAAAGCTGAGTGAAATACTCTTTTCAGACATAAGGTAAAGTGGAAATTTATTCTATCCCTTTTATAGAAGTCACTCTATAGATAATTCTGTCCTCCCAAGTGGTATTTGTTATTGGCACAGGCATCTGAGCCAAATACCTTCAACTGAGAATTTGTGAATCACATTTTTTCCCAATTGATAAGTTGCTTTTGAAAAATATTTTCTTTCACTGTATATGTGACTAAATTATATGTGAAATGCTATCCCATTCATTTTTCTTGGGGTGTGTATGTATGTATGTGTGTGTATGTGTGTCTGTATATGTATGTACGTGTGTGTATGCATGTGTATGTGCTTTCTGAAGGTTTTATGGAAGCTAAGATATAAACTGGCCATTCCCCTGATTGTCCAGACACCGGCCATTCAAGGTTAACTTCAGCCTACCTATGATTGTGTTGGTCTGGAGTCAGAAGGTGTGCTTTTCTGAGGGGATCACTGTAATAATAGGTATTTACTGAGCACCTGTTCTCTAACATTGTGCTAAATGCTTTACATATATTATTTCTCTAATCCTTATGATAACTCTTTGAGGTATATATTATTATCCCTGTTTTACAGATGAGGAAACAGGCACTGTTTCAGAAAGAAATCTTTCTGAGAACCTCAGAAGATTATTTGTAGAACTGCTGAGGCCTCTTTTCCATGTTACTCTTGTTATCACTCTAGTCCTCCTTCTTTGGCTAAATGTAAGACCAAACTCAGGAGGGAAATGGTGGTGCATTTAAGAGGGGAGGAGAGATCTCATCCTCTCCCCTGGTTCCACCTCCATCTGCTCCATCCCCCTCTGATTGATCCGTCTCTTCATCACCCCTCCATCTGCTTGGCACCGACCTGCAGCACCCATTTCTGCAGGTGCCTGTGTAGGGCCTGAGCCATCTAGCCTTGTCCCAGCCCAGGCGTGGCTCTTAGTGAGGCACGCTGGCCAAGAACTACCATCCCAACCCACCCACACAAGGCTACACCTCCAAATGCCCCCACCTCAAACACCCATTCCTCTACTTAGTGTCCACCCTGGGCCTGAGAGGGGTGCCTTGTGGCAGCACAGGACCAGCGAACTGTGGGGTGCCTGCCAGAGGTGCAGCCTGGCCTCTACTACAGCACCAATGGGCAATGCTGGGATGACTTCAGCCCCCATGGCTGTCGCCTACACCTTCTCCAGGGGGCAACTCAATATGTGCCACGCAGATCCAATGGACCAAAGCAGCTGTAGCTGCCTCCTCATTCCTTTCCTAGATCGGACAGAGTATAGCATGGAGAAGTGTTGCTCCAAGGGTCGCTGCTGCTCCCTGTTGGAGCTAAGCCCCATGGCAGCAGTACACGGGCACTGGGCTAGCTGGGGCCCCCAAAATCCTTGCTCCTGCTTGTGTGGAGGACGTGTGGTCACCAGGAAGCAGTGGTGCAACAACTCCAGACCTGCCTTGGGAGGGCACGCGTGGAGGTGCTGACATCTAGATGGAGATATACAACACCCAGGACTCTTTCCAGAGAGCACTGGGACCCCAGTGCATAAACCAGGATGGTCCTACAATGACAGTAGAGAACCTGTGGCATTCCACCTCCTTCCCTGAGTGCCATTTTGACATCCAGAGTATATCTCTGCAGTGAGAACTGCCCCCCTCAGAGCACAGCATACCAGTACACAAACACGAATGGTTCTTTTATTTATAAGTTGAGGTGAAATTCACATGGCATAAAATCAACCATTTTAAGGTGGATAATTCAGTGATATTTAGTACTTTCACAGTGTTGTGCAACCACCACGTCTATCTAGTTCCAAAACATTTCCATCATTCCAGAGTAAAACCCCATACCGTTAAGTATTCACTCCCTATTCACCCCTCCCTCAGCCCCTTGCAACCATTAACCTACTTTCTGTCTCCGTGGATTTGTCTATTCTGGACATTTCATGTAAGTGGAGCCATACAACATATGGCATTTTGTGTCTGGCTTTTTTTTACTTAGCATAATGTTTCCAAGGTTCATCCACATTGTAGCATGTGTCAGTGCCCCATTCCTTTTTATGGCTGAATAATATTCCATTGTATTGATAGACCATATTTTGTTTATCCTTTCAATTGTTAATGGACATTTGAGCTGTTTCTACCTTTTGGCTACTGTGAATTGTGCTGCTGTGAATGTGCTTGTACATGTACTTGCTTGAGTCCCTGTTTTCAATTCTTTTGGAAGCGGAAAAAATAAGAGAGGAAGATGGCATTTTTAGTACGCACTAAGATACTTAACCACAGATGAAGATGGACTAAGAATTCTGATTGTTGAAAAATCAACTGTTCCAGAGCAGACATAAGATAAGAACCCTCTCATCTTCCCTCCTTGCACTGCTATTCAGTAGAATTAGATGTGGAGTGGAGTTACAGTACCTTTTGTGTATTCCTGCAATGCTTGGAGTTTAGATAGTGAAGTATATTGGAAAAATAATATGGGAGAAAAACACATGTGTTTGGCCACTGCTATGACTGAACAAATTCTCAGTTAAAGCAAAGCTTCTCTCAGAAAACTACAAGGATTGAATCATGGGAATTTGTTGCCTGTGGTTGAATTGATGGCAACAGAATTGAAATGATTTCTGCTCATTCTTTAACTTGTTACTCCTTAATTTCATCATTCCACAGGATCATAAATAATCAAAGTAAATGAGAAGATAACAATTTCCACCCAGTATAAAATACCCAACTCAACAATAAAATAAGCACCCTTGCCTTTACCCCACAGGGATCTGGTACAGCGTTTCTCAAACAAGGAACCATTAGTATTTTGGGAGAGACTGTTCCTCATTGTGAAGTGTTGTCCTGGAAAAGTTGTTTAGGTTCTCTGACTTCAGGGTACTAAGTGTCAATAGCCTGGCCCCATCCTCTGGAGAAGCAGGATAGGCGAGGGTTCCGCTTCATTGATGGCATGACTGAATAGGGAATGCTGCTTCCCTGGGGGCCGTTCCTCCAGGGAAAACTGCCTGAAACAGACAGAACTGCCTGAAACACAGACAAGTAATTTTCTCAAGAATCACCAGGTGAAAATACAGGATGCCTAGTTAAATTTTAACTGCAGATAAACAATGAACAATTTTTTTGTATAAGTATTTTCCCAAATTTTAATGTTGTGTCCTGGATTTTTATTTGCTAAATCTGTCAAATAATTGGGCAACCCTAGTCCAGGGTCAGTTTTCAGATCCATGACTCAATAAGTGGTAGATCCACTATTTAAAGCCAGGTCTGTTTAGTCTGACTTTAGACCCCATGTGCTTTCTACTACCCTCTATACTTGAACAACTTTCATGTGCAAAAACCATGCCCTGGAGGATAGAAGATAAAGCATAATTCTTGCCTTCAAATTATTTGGCTTTTCCATGATAAGAGAAGAAAATTTGGAAGAATTATGTATTAGGACTCTCTTCTTGAGGACCTACTGGGTGATAAAAGCTGAATCAGTTTATATTGTAGAGGAATTTGAAAAGTTTAAACGAGAAACTTATGTTACACTTTCCTCTGAGGAGTTAAATTGTAATGTTCAGGTTGGTTCATAGAGTGAGATATCTGTAGAGGAAGCACCATAAGAGGTTCTCCCTGGATGTGACTTCCTACTCTTACTTCTTTGGTTTAAGGGGTAGCTGATTAGGAGGCTCAACAAAGGTCAGAGGCTAATTACTCGGTTTCATAGATTGATCAGGATGGTCCTAGAGCTAAGTATACAGCTCATACAAGTAGCTTTCTTGAGCTAACCAAGTCTTTACTAAAAATTCTCAGAACTCCTCAAACTGAAAAAGAGCACTTTTAAACATTAACACCCTTATCTTCTCATTTGCTTTTATTAATGAGATTGTATATATGAAAGTGCTTTCAAACTGGGAAAGATATTTAATTGAAATAACTGTGAAGTACTACTTTGTGATCTGTGTTTTAAATGTGAAGAAACAGAAATCAAAAAGCTTAGAGTTACAGATTGGTTAAATAGATAAGTAGATGGTATCATCCTGCATGTAAATTTTTGCAACTTGCCTTATTCACTCAACACTGTTTTTGAAATTTATTTGTATTGATACATATAGATCTAGCCCATTTATTTTAACTTCTGTATGATATTATATGATATGAATAAGCCACGGTTTTATTTATTTAATTCCATTACTGATGGACAATTAGGTTTATTCACTTTCCTTTTTGCTATTCCAAACAGTGCTATAATGATTAGTACTATGATGTACATGTATTCTTGTACACACGTAAAAGTTTCCCTAGGATAGATACCTACACATGGTCAGTTTAGTACTAGCTCTGCAAATTAAAAATCATCCAAATAACATTATATATTGTTTATGATACATACACATAGAGAATAGAATAAGGACATTCATAGAAATGATATACAACAACTTCAACAGAGTGGTTATTCTAGGGAGGGAAAGGAAGACAAGAGATGGGAGAGGTTTGGAACTTTAGCTGTAACATTTCATTTCTTTTTTATTTTCCATTTATTTATTCATTTATTCAAAGAGATATATTTATTTTCATTGATTTATTCATTCATTTCATTCCCCCGACCCTTTCCAGCCTCTGGTAACCACCAATCTTACCCTCTACCTCCATGAGATCTACTTTTTAATCTCCCACATGAGTGAAAATATGTGACATTTGTCTTTCTGTGCTTGGCTTATTTTACTTAATACAGTGTCCTCAAGTTCTGTCCAGGTTGCTGCAAATGCCATTATTTAATTATTTTTTAATAACTAAAAAATATTGCATCCTGATATATGCCACATTTTCTTTATCCATTCATCCATTGATGGGCATTTGGGTTGATTCATATCTTGGCTATTGTGAATAGCCAGGAATAGTGCCGTATTAACATGGGAGTGTAGATACCTCTTTGATATACTGCTTTCCTTTCTTTTGGATATATACTAAGCTGTGGGATTGCTGGATTGTATGGTAGTTATATTTTTAGTTTTTTGAGGAACCTCCATACTGTTCTCTATAATGGTTGCACTAATTTACATTCCCACCAACAGTGTATGAAGGTTTCCCTTTCACCACATAATTGCCAACATTTCTTATTGCCTGTCTTTTGAATAAAAGCTATTTTAACTGGGGTGAGATGATTTCTCATTGTAGTTTTGATTTGCATTTCTCTGATGACTAACGATGTTGAGCATTTTTCCAAATACCCATTGGCCATTTGTATGTCTTCCTTTGAGAAATGTCTGTTCAGACCCTTGGCCCATTTTTTAATCAGATTTTTAAATTTTTTTCCTATTGGGTTGTTGGAGCTCCTTACATATTCTAGTTATTAATCCCTTGTCAGATGGGTAGTTTGCAAATATTTTCTCCCATTCTGTGAGTTGTCTGTTTCCTTTGTTTATTGTTTCCTTTGCTGTGCAGAGCTTTGTAGCTTGATGTGATCCCATTTGTCCAATTTTGCTTTGGTTGCCTATGCTTTGGGAATATTACTCAAGAAGTACTTGCCCAGACCAATGACCTGAAGTGTTTCCTCAATGTTTTCTTTTAGTAGTTTCATAGTTTCAGGTATTACATTTAAGTCTTAAATCCATTTTGATTTGATTTCTGTGTATGGTGAGAGATAAGCATCTAGTTTCATTCTTCTGCATATGGATAACCATTTTTCCCAGCACCATTTATTGAAAAGACTGTCCTTTCCAGACTGTATGTTCTTGGCAACTTTGTTGAAGGTAAATTTACTGTAGATGTGTGGATTTATTTCTGGGTTCTCTATTCTGTTCCATTGGTCTATGTGTCTGTTTTTATGCCAGTACCTTGCTGCCGTTTTTGTTACTACAGCTTCATAGTATAATTTGAAGTTAGGTGATGTGATTCCTCCAAATTTTTTCTTTTTGCTCAAGATGTCTTTGGTTGTTCTGGGTCTTTTGTGGTTCCATATAAATTTTAGGACTAATTTTTCTATTTCTGTGAAGAATGTCATTGGTATTTTGATGGAGGTTGCATTGAATCTGTAGATTGTTTTGGGTAATGTAGCTGTTTTAACAATATCGATTCTTCCAATCTATGAGCATGGAATATCATTCCATATTTTTGTGTGTCCTCCTCAATCCTTTTATCAATGTTTCATAGTTTTCATTTGAAAGATATTTCACTTCTTTGGTGAAAAGGAAAACTTCTTAAGTTTATTCCTAGGTATTTTATTTTATTTGTAGCTATTGTAAATGGAATTACTTTCTTGGCTTCTTTTTCAGATTGTTTACTATTGGCTTATAGAAATGCTATTGATTTTTGTATGCTGCAAATTTACCAAATTTGTTTATCAGTTATAATAGTGTTTTGGGCGGAGTCTTTAGGCTATTCTCTATATAAGATCATATTGTCTGTAAATGAAAATAATTTGACTTTTTGCTTTCCAATTTGGAGCCCTTTATTTCTTTCTGTTGTCTGATTGCTCTAAATAGAACTTCCAGTACTATGTTGAATAACAGTGGTAAGAGTGGGCATCCTTTTCTTGTTCCAGATCTTAAAGGAAAGGCTTTCAGTTTTTCTTTGTTCAGTATGATACTAGTTGTGGGTCTGCCATTTATGCCTTTTATTAAGTTCCTTTTATACCCAGTTTTTTTTT
>VBSM01003018.1:11114870-11128346 GCA_008086735.1 Cheirogaleus medius
TCTGTCTTTAACATAGTAATATTGGGTTATACAATAAAATGATGGTCTAATGAGTCACACATTAATTTCTCAATCATATTTCCCCAAAAGTACCCTCATAATATTCTGAAATAAAAAAAAGAGGGACATGCTTATTCCTACCAAAGCAAAATGTACCAAAAGATCCCATACTCCCCCCCTAAAAAAATGAGCAAAGATTTCCTAAATAAATCTCTGATCAATCATATTTCATGCTTTCTGATGAAAATGAGGACCCAGTCAAAGACCTTATGTAAGGAGTGGTTTTAAATGGAGGCATGGCATTTGCAAAGCTAAAAGAACTGGATTTTTCATTAGTAGTTTCTAGGCAATTGTGATATTGAATCACATAAGGGAACTATGGGCAAAAGGAACAAAAAGAAGGTGCTGGGGAAGGATATATTTTTTCCCTGGAAAAGGACATAAGAACTGTTTGAGAACCCTTTCTAACTACCTCTCTTAGACTACTTGTTATTTGAGCAAGGACGAACGCTTTCTTGCGATTGTCCAGCTGATCAGAAAATAGAACAGCAACGGGAATCTCCTGCCAATTTCCCAATCCCAAACCCAAACCAAATCAAAATAATAGCAAACTAGGGCCCAAATGCTAAATTTGAGAAAACATTTTACTCCATAATTAAATCCAGGCCTATTTCACTATTTGATGTTACAGATCAGGAGTTGTAGGATGTATTACTGAATTTTGAAGCATAGCATTTGATTAACAGGCATAATAATGTTAAAAGACAAGAATAGAAACCCAAAGACTCTATAAGAAGGCAACAAAAACCACATCTTGTGCCTAATCAGAAGGTTTTTAAAATATTATTCAGCATTTGATACGTTTTCAAGTATTTCTGTATTAATTAATTAATTAATGTAATCTAGCAAACCAGTGAGCAGTTGATTATGGTTTGCTGACCAGAGCCTAATCAATGCAGAAGCCATTTTATTTTAGATAAAACCACACTTGTGTCAATTTTCTGCTTTACATTTTATTGCTGCATAGATTCACCCCCATTGCACTTCACAGATCAGATTAATATATCAATATAATAACGGAAGTTAAAAGAGATCCCAGCTATTCATCCAGACTGACCAGCAAAGAATTAAAAAGGAGCTCTGCATTTTCCTGTCTCCAGAAGCCACACACAGGAGAGAGCTTTGTCCTGGTTACAAATCTGACAATGTAGGAGAAATTTGCTAAAGTAGCTTTTGCACATGCAGTGGCATCATCGGGTGTAGCCACTACTGTGCTTCTTTGCCAACAACTGCTATTGAACATTTGCCACCTTCCCTGCTGCTGCTGAGGCTCAGGATTAGATGCAGGGAGGCCAGTAACCTTCACAACTTTATCTGTTGGCACGGCAGGCAGACAGGAACCAAGCAGCATGGCAGAGGGAGAAGAAACCTTTGAAATCATCAATTTAAAGGCCCTGCCTTGAATTCGCAATTCTGAAGGGGAGGAGAGTAAACAGGACTCAAAGTCAAAGAGTCAGTGATGGCTCCTCACAGATAGAGAGAGGAGAGAGAGAGCGATTGAGTGCATGCCTTTGGGAGCAGGTTGATTAGAGAGGGAGACTCCTCTGATGGGGAGCATGTGGGAAGCAGGTGAGGCTTTGTTACTATAGCACACAGTTTTTTAACTTGAGCACTATGAGCATTTTGGGCTGAATATGTTTTTGTTTCAGAGGGCTGTCCTGTGAATTATAGAATGTTTAATAGCACCCCTGGCCCTTACTCACTAGATGCCAATAGCACCTTCCCCCATTAGGACAACAAAAATGTCTCCAGACATTTCCAAGTGTCTTCTAGGGAGCAAAATTACCCTGGTTGAGAATCACTAGTATAGCAATGATACAAGATGACACTTTTAGCAGCCTGCATTTTAGATTTTATTGCACCAAATGTGGCCTAATTCACCTCTGTTATGGGTTGAATTGTTACTCCCCCAAAATATATGTTGGATTCCTAACTCCCAGTACCTCAGAATATGTCCTTATTTGGAAATAGTATCTTCGTAGATGTAAAGAGTTAAGATGAGGTCATACTGGTGTAGGGTGGGGCCCTAACCCAACATGACTAATGTCCTGATAAGAAAATGGTCCTTAAAAGACAGAGACACAGACAGGAAGAATGCCATGTGATGACAGAGGCAGAGATTGTAGTGAACACCAGAAAAAGGCATGCTAAGAGAAAATGCCCGCCAACACCTTGAGTTTGGACATGTGGCCTCCAGAACTTTCAAATGATACATTTCTGTTGTTTAAGCTACCCAGTTTGTATAATACTATGTTATGACAGTCCTAGAAAACTATTATAATATGCCCTGCCTAAAGTTGATCTCTTAACAAAGTCACATTGCAGGGAGATGTTTTCAGGACCAGTACACTGAACTACAGGTAGGGATTTGGCCTTCTGGAGCAGTCTGTCAGAGGCCCACCAGCTCTCTCCCAGCCGCTTTGCTCATCTCTCCTTAAATCACTTCGTCCCTGAAACGGGGCTGAGTGGTACGTTGAAAGGCCTCAGATTAAAGGTAAATAGCAAACACAAGCAAACTCTGGTGGTGTGTCCATTCCTATCCTTCATCCTTCCCCTGCATCTTCTCTGATTCCTTCACCTAAAACCAAAACTCTGGGGCAGTGGATAAAGCACTCCATGTTAATCCATGAGGAACTGAAATCCATTCGCTCTTCCATACTTATGTGTCAAAGGGTGTCTAAGTTAGTTAGGATCTTGAGATGCTGGCATGTCTCTTTTTTTTCAGCTTTCTTTCCTGAAAAATACAGCTCAGAGCAAAAATATCACATCATACACCTTAAACACATACAATTTTATTTGTCAATTTTACCTCAATAAAGTTAGAAAAAATTTAAAAAGGATAAAAGACATATGAAACTAAAGAAAAAAATTAAGTCTGAAGACTATGGCATATTCAGAACTCCCTAGCCCTTGGCTTCAAGATCTCCCCAGGGGTTGGAGGTATCTGCAGCTTTGAGCACCAAGTCCAGGGAAGTCAGGCAGAGGAAAGGGGAAGCAAGGGTGGGAGTCAGCGGACCCTTGGAGCCAACAAGCTCTCCCAGCCTCCACCATGCCTGTGACCTGTGTCCAGCTGCTCTCTTAATTTAACACTTAGTCAGCCTTGGCAAGGCTAGCTGGGCACATGGCCAAACTTGCAGTTTCAAAGTGGAATAGAAATGGCAGTGGGAGTAATTATGTGGAACAAAAGCTTTACTTTTCTTTCCTGTGGAGTAGGGACACATGATAACACCTACCATTTCATATGGGCTTTTGATGTGTCAGGTGCTTCACAGACTTGCTAATGGAACCCTGACAACTATCTTTGGGAGATGGAGCTTATTAGACCTGTTTTCAGGTGATGTAACTGAGCCTCAGAGAGGTAAAGGGGTTTTCTTGAAGTTTGCACAACTAGAAGGAACAGGGGACAATTTGAATCTAGATCTTTCCTTGTTACCACACTGCTCCTCTGCATTGAGCCCTTATCTCTCCTGCAAGGCCTAGAGGTCCTGCTGAGGGAAGCTGCCAGAGAACCTGGATGTGATAGGCAGAACAATATACCCAGCAAAAATGTCCTTATTTTCTAACCCCCAGAACTTTTAAACATGTTACCTTATACAGCATTAAGGGTTGAATTGTGTCCTCTCAAAAGATTTGTTGATGTCCTAAGCCCAAGTACCTCAGAATGTGACCCTATTTGGGAATGGGGTTGTTGCAGATATAGTTAAGTTCAGATGAGGTCATATTGGAGTAAGGTGGGCTCTTAACCCAATATGACTTGTGTCCTTAGAAGAAGAGAGACAATTGGACACAGGGACATACATAGAGGAGAAAGCCATATGATAATGGAGGCAGAGATTGAAGTGCTACAGCTGTAAGGCAAGCAACACCCCTGACCAGCAGAAGCAGAAAGAGGCAAGGGAAAAAACCTCTCCTAGAGCCTTTGGAGGCAGCATAGCCCTACAAACACTTTCATTTTAGACTTTTGGCCTCCAGAACTGTGAGAGAATACATTAATGTTGTTTTAAGCCACCCGTTTTTTGGTACTTTGATATGGCAGCCTCAGGAAACTAATACACATGGCAAAAGGGACTTTGCTAATGTGGTTAAGGGTAGAAACCTTGAGATAGGGAGATTATCCTGGTTTCCCAGGGTGGGCCCGACGTAATTACAAGGGTCCTCATAAGAGAGAGGAAAAAAAGTCAGAGTCAGAGAGATTTGAAGATGTTATGCTGCTGGCTTTGAAGATAAAGGAGGGGGCTGTGAGCCAAACAATATGGGCAGCATCTAGAAACTGACAAAGATGAGAAAATGGATGCTCCTCTGTATCTTCCAGAAAGAACATGGATTTGCCAACACCTTAATTTTAGTCCATTGAGACCCGTTTTGGACTTCTGACCTCAAAAACTATAAGATAATAATTTTGTGTTGCTGTAAGCCATTAAAGTTTTGGTAATTTGTTAACAGCAGCCACAAGTGATGAATGCAATGGAAAACCTGGCAGCCTTGCCTATGGCCAGCACTCAGCATCCAGCTGCTCTCTTGGACATTGAGGTTGAAATGAGTACCTGCACTATTTCATTCATACATCTCTGGGTATATGCTATCAAAAAGAATCAAATATGTTTCTAAATCAGATGTTTCTTCAGATACTGACAATAATATTAAAATATGAAAAAAGAAAGGATAGTACAAGATGAATGAAAGTAAATGTATGATTGATAGGGCAACCTAATATTTTTAGAGAATTTTACATTTTACAAAATATTTTCTCCTGTATGATTTCATTTCATTTTTATAAGGGCACAAACTGGAATACAGGGCAAGGATCCCAGATAATGGATGAGAAAACTGAGTTTCAGAGAGGTTAAATTACTTACTCAAGGTCCCAAAGTTAGTAAGTGGCAGAGGTGGGACTTGAAGACAGAGGTTCTGATTCTAAGTAGAAACCTTTCCTACCTTCTCCTGGCAATGTGGTAATTTGCAGGGAAAGTGAGGGTGACGCCAGCCTCTGCTCTGATGTACACCATCCACTATGGTTCTTGTCCACTGTCAACTTCATGGAACATCCTCTAAGACAACTGTGCTCCTACCTAGCTTCACACTATGTGGTCCATATCACTTTATCCAGCATTGTCACCTCCTCACAACAACATGGCTCTGTTGGGCCTACCAGCTCATACGTTCTTTTAGAAGTAAGGAGAAATCTTCTTGCTCTCTCTCCCTCACACTGTTTGAGGTTGTATCAAGGTCCAGTTTTACCTTTGACATCTCCATCAGTTATTTGTACTGTTCCCATGCTGTGGTGGTGCAGGGAACTCCTGCCACGCTACTATCTTATAGTCACTATTTCTGCTTTGGGCTTCAAAAGCTGAAATTTAAGAGAAGAATATTCACATGTTTCTCTTCTCTACAACTCCTCGGCAACAGTCCTAACCTGAAGGCTGTGTGTGGAATTCTCTAGCTGTTTAGGCTTGAGGTACAAGAATGTGTTGGTTTGGGAAAACATCAATGAATATTTCAAAATATTCTACCACCAAGCCATCTTAACTCAATTATCAGCTATGTGGAAATGTATTAGGGTTTGGGAAGTTTTCCAAGACTACATATGAAAAAATGCTGACCTCAGAATAGTTAAGTGGTTCATGTTTTATACACATAATTTAATGACAGTTATATCTTGGAGAAGTTACTTAATTTCACTTAGCCTCAGTTGCTGTCTGTAAAATGGGGGTTGTCAGGATCAGATCCAGGTTTTGTGAGGTTGAAAGCTTATACTATTTGGGGACCTTCTAAAAGAAAATTAATTTAAAAATTACAAAAACAGAATTAGGTGTAAGAAGAAATCTTTGCTTCATTAGCATCCAGCTAACCCAACTCTGGGGAAATAACAACCTTTGGGGATCTACCTCAAGTTTGGTGAGGAGCACAGAGATAATGGATGTGAGAGTGCTTTGTAAAGTGTTATGTGTGGTATGCCTACAAAATTGGAACCAACTTTATTTTTTATTTTATTTATTTATTTTTTTTTTTGAGGCAGAGTCTCACTCTGTTGCCCGGGCTAGAGTGCTGTGGTGTTAACCTAGCTCACAGCAACCTCAAATGCCTGGGCTCAGGCGATCCTTCTGCCTCAGCCTCCCAAGTAGCTGGGACTACAGGCATGCAGCACCATGCCCAGCTAATGTTTTGTATATATATTTTTAGTTGGTCAATTAATTTCTTGCTATTTTTAGTAGAGACAGGGTCTCGCTCTTGCTCAGGCTGGTTTCGAACTCCTGACCTTGAGCGATCCTCCCACCTCGGCCTCCCAGAGTGCTAGGATTACAGGCGTGAGCCACCGCGCCCGGCCTGGAACCAACTTTAGAATGGTCATGGACAGTCTTGGTCTCTGTAATTGCATATAAGAAAATTTAAATGATCTTTTTTCTGAGGAATATTCCATGTTACACTTGGAAATGATAATTTGAATGTAAAAAGGAAATCCATTAAAAAGGGGCCTTTGAAACTATAGGCTTAAACGAGATTGAGCTGAAACTAAGAGAAATTAAACTATTTTATAATAGGCATAGTGAAAAGAAAAATGGGCAGGTTTGGGTAGGTAGCAGTGCCTTTTCTCTATGTAATGAACCCCACCATTGTTTCAGAATTGAAATATGGTGGAGTGAACCTGGAATTGAGGGACAGGATAATCGAGTTCAAGTTTGGCTCTCCTCCAACTCACTCTGTGACTTGGAGCTGGTGTCTAATCTGACTTGGATCTCATTTTCTTACATGTAAAATGAAATGATGTAGTCACCAAAAACTGGAAGCAACCAAGGCATCCTTCAGTAGGTGAGTGGATAATAAACTGTGGTACATCCAGACAATGGACTATTATTTATCACTAAAAGAAATGAGCTATCAAGCCTCGAAAAGACACAAAGGAACTTTAAATGCACAATACTAAATGAAAGAAGCCAATCTGAAAAGGCTACATACTGTAAGATACCAACTATATGACATCATGGAAAAGGCAAAACTATGGAGACAGTAAAAAGATCAGTGGCTGCCAGGGGTTTGAGGGGAGGGAAGGAGGGATGAATAGGAGGCATACAGGGGATTTTTAGGGCAGTGTAACTGTTACATACGATACTGTAATGATGGATATATGTCATTATGCATTTGTCAAAATCTACTCAACTGAAATAATGTAGACTATAGACTTTAGTTAATAATACATTAATATAAATATTAATCTACTATAACAAATGTACCACAAAAATGTAAGATGTTAATAATTAAAAATGAAATGATGATATTTGATAGTCCCCAAAGATTATTCTTCATTGATTTTTAAAAATTTTATAACAATGATTGAATTGGTTTGGTATAAATGATAATTTCTAATTATAAATAAGGAATACAAAAAAGTGCAAAAGGTTAGAAAATCACCTTAAAAGTCCAATATTTCAATATAATCATGTGAATATAAGATGAACATCATCTTAATGGCTCTATAAATTGAAGAATGGAAAGACAGACACACAGAAACCCCTTACATTCCCCTTATATTAAAATGCACTCATACCATAATGCTATTTTTAAACAAAAACTACCACACTCAATTTTACTTGTATTTAATACATGAGAGAGAAAAACTGAAACCAAACCATCTTAATTCTGGCACTAGGTAAAGGAAAAAAATCCCTCATGAGTATTTTTAATCTGCCAGCTCTCATATGTGTTTTCAGGCCAAATTCACTATGGATGTATGGTCTAAAAAATTTCAAGCAGATAATTTAATTTGATGTGCCTCTAATTTGGTAGCTCTCCAAGGCAAATGGTAGAAGCAAATATAAATTCTTTATGGAGAAAAGTCTCAAAGAATTTCCATAAAGTTGCAAGAAAAATGAGCAACTTACAGTAAACAAATAAACAAAATAAAAGAACAAATAGCAAGAAAATCACAAAAAAACACACAAAGAAACCCCACACTGTATGAATCAGAAAAAAAAGAAACAGTAGAAGCAAACCCCTAAAGAGTTTTAAATATTTGTATTAACATACAGTGTTTCATACAATTAGAGAAATAAAAGTCAAGATTGAAACTAAGACCAGGAAACAGTAGACTTTTAAAAGAATCATATATAATTTATAGATATTAATATATGATAATTGTAGTTCAAAATTCAATGGCTGTATTGGTCAGCAGATTAAACATAGCTGAAAAACAAATTCATAAATTGGAAAACGGACCTGAAGAAATTATACAGATAGTCTAAAAAGACAAAAAGGTAGAAAATATGAAAGCAAGACCAAGAGACGTATAAGATTAAGTGAGAAGTCTAATGTCATTGATGCATCTGTTGGTCATATTAGAGGAAAAGGTAATATTAAAGTAGGCAGAGAGAAAAGATCACCAAAAAAATAAAAAGAATAGCAATGATGCATGACATTTCAACAACAACAACTAAAGTGAGAAGACAATGGAATATCTTCAGTAGGCTTAGACAAAATAACTGTCAACCTAAATTGTACATACAGCAAAAATATTTTTCAAAAATGAAGCAATTAAAAATATTTTCAGATAAATAAAAATTGGGTGTCTATTATCAAAAACCTCTCACTAAAGGAAATTTTCAAGGCTATATTTAAGGCAGGAGGAAAGTGATCCCGGCTAAAATATCTGTAAGATAATAAGGATGTTGGCTAATATGTGTATAAATCTAAAGAAACACTGATGGTATAAAACAATAAAAACAGTATCTAATTTGGGAAGTAAAAAATATTCCAGAAGTAAAATATTGGACGATAATATCATATAGCATTTAGAACTAGTCTGAGGCCTTGACCACTATGCTCTCTGAACTTAACAGGACTGATAGAGGTATATCTGAACTTCAGATCTGGACCATTATGTGTTGCTGTTTGTTGAAACTGTAGGAAACAGGAGGGACTCGAGCAACTGGCTGCCCTTTGAACATTGGGCATGGCTCCAAGCTGGGCAGCTGTGCTTATGTTGCAGCTAGTCTAGCACCTTTATCCTCATTGTTCTATAACTAATGCTAAATGGAAGAATGAATATTGGGTTAAAACCTAGAAGTCTCTGCCACAGTCTATACTTATATCTGATTTCTTTAAGTTGTGGCTGGGAAGGATGAGACTCAGAGATGCCACAAGACTGATGGCTGGCAGTGAAGGAGCAAGAGTTCAGTTTTTCTGACACTGAGTTTAGTGTTTTTTCTCAAGTATCATATAATTTCCTTGCTCTTACAGGAAAGTTATTTTATGTCTATAACTCATTGACACAAGCGTGTTTGGTTAGAGGATAGCATTTGGATCTGATATCACACTGTCTGAGGATTACTGTATTAGTTATCCATGGTCTATAGATACCTCAAGGAGGATGAACTCAGGATCTCTGAGCAGACTAGGCAGTCTGAGACCCCAACTTTATGATTTTCAATCCACTCTGAGGGAGTCCTCTAGTGAACTGGGTAATAGTTTCCTTTCTTCCAGGAATCACATCAAACACCACCTCTCAGAAGTCTCAGATCCTTGACTGCCTAGGGATTATCAGGCCTTGGAGTAACCCAAGACTGTAGTTTGTCTAATTTTCAACAGAAAATCCTTTGAAGTTTATGAGTCTTTGTAGATGTGGGTTCCTTGTCTGGTATAACATTAAAGCAAGTGTAAATTTCTGGGTAGCCTTGAAATTTTTAATAAGAGAATTGCCATTTGATAGAAAAGGTGGTTAGGACCTACTTGTAGTCTTAGGTGGTCAAAATAACAATGAGAATATGGTGGTTCTAGCAATAGTTTAGCTGGCTTGAGGCAGGAAACCTAGCTGCAGAACTTAGAACTAGACCACATGTTGGTTTATCTTCAGAGATTTCAGGAAAGATCTCATTAAGATGCTAGGAATATGACTGCCACAGTTTGGAGATAATTAAATTGGCTAGTATCTTTGTATTAACAATAGCTTGTTGGAGGAAGAAATGTCTCCCAAAGAGAAATTGACATTCTGATAAGAGTATTTGTTTACACTACTCAATTTCATTCTACATCTTTATATCATGTACGAATTTTTACTTTAAACAGATCTTGATTACATGTGCTTATACTTTTAAAAATTCTCCTTGCTGATTATTTCTACTAATTTTTCTCATACTCAGCTTATATGACACTTCTCATAGGAAGAGTTATCAAACCTTCATGTCTGTGAGAGATATCCCTTTTCTGTGCTCTCACAGTTTCCTGCATTGAATACTGTGGTATAATTTCCTGTTTACTTGTCCATCTGTATTTCCAGTGACCTGTGCTTGGCAGATAGTAGACTTTAGTGATTATTAGTTGAATAGAAGAATGAATAAATTAATGAACAATTGTGAGTAAATTTTTGTGAGAGTTTGTAGGAGAAATAATTTGCATCTGATTGGGTGAAATATAGGATATTCTCTAAAAGATATATAATTAGAGATATGTTTGGAAAATATGTAGGATTTCATAAGGGGAGAAAGGCAAGGGGAATTCCAGACAAAAGGAAACATCACGAGCAAACCACAGATGCAGGAATGGTAAAGTATAATAATATAATTGGTAGTTCAGATTGGCTAGATCAGTGGTTCTCAAACTTAAGTATGCATTAGGATTGCTTGGAGGGTTTATTAAATAAAACCCAAATGGCTGGGCCTCACCCCTAGAGTTTCTGATTCAGTAGGTCTCTGGGGAGTCTTAATAATGTGCATTTCTAACAAGTTCCCAGGTGATACTGGCCCAGAGACTTTGAGAACTACTGGGCTTGAGAATAGTGTATTTGGAAGGAGTGGTAGTAAATAACGCTGGAAATACAGATAGGGCTAAATTGTGAAAGGTCTTTGAATGATAAGCTGATTGTTTCGCTTTATTGGTAGGTTCAGGGGAGTCACTAGAGATTCCTGAATGTGGAAGTAATTTGATCAGTGCTATTTCCTTAGGAAAATTAATCTTACAGTAACCAAAAAGATGGCTTGATAGAGGTGAGTTGTTGGGGGTTGGTTGGAGAGATTGGAGGCAGAAGACCAGTTAGGCAGTGACTCTAATAATCTAGCTTTCAATAAACCATTCTATATTGCCGAGACTTACCTTTTAAAATGTTAATAATTTGGATGGAAATCTTCCTAAAATATATTACACGCTCTCTGCTTTCCTACAGAGAGAACTCTGAACATAAAACATTCTCTCGATGACTCAAAGTCATCGTTCTAAACATCAATGATTGCACTGGGTTGTAACACAGTGTGTTCTCATGGGTATGGAAGTGTAAAGAGCTTTTTGCCCAATTCTAAATGCCTTGGAACTGCTGTGAATTTTTAGTTTTGTGTCTTCTATTGATAGCACTTCTGATTCTCCTTTGGCAGCTCCTCTCTTCATTCTAATTGGCTGATGCTAATCTTCAATGGGCTGGAAAGCTAGATATAATTGTGTGTAATGTAAGAGTAAATAGAGTATGGGGGAGGTACTCTTCTATGAATAAAGTCTATAAGCTTTGGCGTGTGAACTACGAAACATTTATTTGGTCTGCTTACAGGTCTTTTGATGTTCCTCCTACTTTATGGCCCCATTCTGGGTAAGTGAGATTGCCAGGAAGATGAGAAGTAATGTATTGTCAATGGGAGTTTCATGTCTTTTCTTTCCAAATAAGAATACTTGGAAGACTTTATAAAAACCATAATTCTGAGTAAATTTACTTCAAGAAAAAAGGAAATAGCATCTTAAAAGATAAATGTATTGTTTTCAGATTGCCCTCCTCCACCTTCCCTATGCTGATAGTCACTGAAATTACACTCTGGACCACACGTCATTTGTGATATTCCCCTTGAGAAGTCACCATAAAAGATGCAGAAAATTTTCTAATGTTTGATCTAATAGTATTTGTGAAAGTGATGAGATAAAGTGTTTCCCTGGTAGACTGTCAGGAGGTAAGAAGGTAGGGTAGAATCCCATTTGGTAGCGTATTGAGCCTCCAAATAGCCTGTCTCTTTTCAAAGGAAGCAGAGTCCCACAAAAAGTCTTCAGGTAAATGAATATGGGCCCTGTGGAGTTTATTAATTTGTTTTTCAACAAAGTGTAAATGCTACAGATCCAAATGCAGTAGGGGGAAGGGAAGGGAAGAGAGAATAGTAGGCCAAAATATTTATCACCACAGTGACACTGTAAACCACTTAGAGAAAATTTACTCATATATTTGATTTTATATATACATATGCTATTGACAGAAGAAATTGCTTATGAAGTAGTCAAATTTTACCTTTAAAAGAAAAGGCCAGAAAACAAGACCACAAATGACAAAACATCATAGTTAGAGCCCAGATGGCTGCATAAAATAAATAGCCATTACCTTGATGGAGCCATAGGCAATTTGGCTTGTGAAGCTGCAATTCCAGCAGAGATCCTTGAAACAGATGTTGATATTGCTTGTGCATCAAAACTTTCTCAAAGAGCAAGATGTTCAAATAGCATGAGAAGCAAATAACTGGTACCTTCCAATTCTTATGTCAGTGTCACAGGGAGACAGTGCTCTCCCAAAGGGAGATTGACTTGAGATACCCAGAGCAGAACACTTAGGCACAAAAATTGGGGAAAGATGGAATTTTTCTATAGTTCTGTTACAGACTGGAGTGTATCCCAAATATCTTTGTTACTTCTGTTGTTTTGATTCTCCCATTCTGCCTCCCTGTGTAGCTCTGCCTCCCTGAGGTCATGTGAGAGAGAATACTACATCATCTGTCCCTTTGGGGAGGATGAAGGGAGTGTAGGGAGCAGAGTGAAATTCTCTCATCTTAGCAGAAGTCACCTATGTGAGCATCCCTAGGATTCCAGAAGATGGATATAAGTGTAGAAAAATCTCACAAGTGAGGTAGAGGGAATAACAGAATAAATAAATAACTCTTTTCCAGAGTTGGAAAAGAGTATGGTGTGTTTATGGGCTGGTACCAGAAAAATATGGCTAGAATGTAGGATTTGTAGTGGGAAAGGGAAGGTTGGAAAGAAGCCTGAGAAAATTCAGTGGAAAATAATTTCTGGGGAAATGTGAATTCAAAAACATTTTATCAAAAATCTTGTACTAGTGATAATTTCCTTAGAATTTTGCATGTGACATCTTAGTTCAGAATTAACACCTGGATTTCAGTAACGTCAAAAACCTTAAGAATGGGAAAAATTAACAAGAATTTAAAAAAATAAGATATTTATAGAACAATTTCTGGTTGCAGAGACCTGCGGACACCAGTCCAGAGACGGCCACTGCCAGTGAGGGGTAAGCCTGTAGCAGACACAGCACCAGGCTCCCCACTCCCTCGGGGCACCTCCGTGCACACAGACCTGACCGCGCGGCAGGTGCAATATTGCTGCACTCTCCCCTCCCCCGTCCCTATCCACGGCTGCCGAGAGAGACAATATAGCCACCAGCTGGAGGCATCT
>VBSM01003018.1:11182736-11208151 GCA_008086735.1 Cheirogaleus medius
AAAAGAAAGTTTGTTGAAAATAATGTGATTTCTGGTAGGTTCAATTGCATTAAATAAAATGAAAAAAGTAGGTTCCTGATTATAGCACCTATGAGCTGTAATGCAAACAAAAGAATTATAGGAATACAGATTAGCCTTACACCATTTAGAAAAGAAGGTGAATGGGAAGAAAATTCAAGAAGGAAGAGAGGAAAGAATTGGTTCACCCTCCTATTTATTAAAATTGCATCTTATTTTGGACATGAATGAATGTAATCCATAATTCTTCTTATTTGACATTTTAAAAATTGTGATAAAATACACATAACATAAAATTTACTGTATTAATCATTTCAAAGTATACAATTTAGTGGTATTCAGTACATTCATAATGTTGTACAGCAATCACCACTACTTAGTTCCAGAACATTTTTATTACTTCAAAAGTATTCCCCATACCCAGTAAGCAGTCACTCCCCACTTCATCTTCCACTCAGTCCCTGGAAACCACTAATCTGCTTTCTGTCTCTATGGGTTTGCCTGTTATAGATATTTGATATAAATGGAATCATACAAGATGTGGTCTTTTCTGGGTGACATAGGTTCATCCATGTTGTAACATGTGTAAGTGTTCAGAACTTCATTTCTTTTTATGGATGAATAACATTCCATTGTACAGATATACCACATTTTGTTTATCTATTAATCCATTGTTAAACATTTGGGTTGTTTCAATCTTTTGGCTATTGTGAATAGTGCTGCTATGAACATTTGTATACAAGCTTTACTTTGAACACCTGTTTTTGATTCTTTTGGATATACACATGAGGAGTAGAGTTGCTGGGTATGATGGTTAATGTTATGTGTTAACTTGATGAGGCTAAGGGATGTCCAGATATCTGTCTAATACATTGGGTCATGGAAATCCTATTAAATATGTTTGGCTTATGGAGGAACTACCAAAGTGTTTTCCACAGTGGCTGAACCATTTGACACTCCCACCATCAACGCAGGCCAGTTCCAACTTCTCCATATCCTCACTAATGCTTATTACTTTATATCTTTTGATTGTAGTCATCCTAGTGTGTGCAATTCTTTTTTTTTTCTACTCTAAATTTCCTCCCATAACCCCACATTGGAAGTGTGTGGTATTGTACAGGGTACACATGAAGTATTATTATATATCATCAGTGCTAGCTGAGGGCCAAATGGTAAAGGAAGCACTGTTACACTTTCATGCACATTCCATTCTCTATCCTTCCTTAAACCACCTTTGGTGGTGCCTCTTCCCTTCTTTTTTCAGGTGCTTAGTCTCTGTCCTGCTCAAGGTCTGACTCATTAGCTTTAAGAAACTAGTAAAACATCTCACTCCTGATGAGAATATCTACATTTTAACAGGCTAACTAAACTTCTGAAATTTCCAGCATTAGTTAGTAGGCACATATTTTAGGAGGCATGATGTATATAGTGGGCTTCCTATGAGTATCTATTATAGATAGTGGTCCTGAGCTCACAGTCTATTGACTGTATAAAAACATAATGTCCAATGTGGACAATTTGATGTTTTGATATGCATACACATTTCCACAATCAATCTAATTAACATATCCATCACCTCACATAGTTTCTTTTGTGTGTGTATGTATGTAGTGAGGATATTTAAGAACTACTCTCTTAGTAATTTTCAAGTATACCATATATTACTAGGCCATTAAATATGAAATGTCTGATTTTGAATCAAAAGTGTAGTTTATTATATCTCAAACAAGAAGTAGTACAATTAATCAAAGTATGCACCTAAACTATTGACACAGTTTTGCCATCTTAACGGTAGCTTCTTTATGCCAGCAGTAAAGAAGCCTGGAGAGCAAGCGACGATGAAGTTGCAAAAGGTGTTTTCCATGGCTTGTTGAGAATTGAATATTTTTCCTTGCAAGAAGTGATCCAAAGCCTGGAAGAAGTGTTAGTCAGTTGATGTAAGGTCCAGTGAATATGGTAGATGACAGAGAGTTTCCAAGTCCAGCCTCTGTAGTTTGAGCAGTGCTTTTTGTGCAACATGTGGTCGAGCATTGTCTTGCAAGAACGTTGACCCTGCCTCTATTGACCAATCTCAGCTGCTTAATCACAAGCATCCTCATCATTTCATCCAACTGGTTGCAGTAGACATCCACTGTAATCAACTGAGGAGGTTTAATGAGGTTGTAGTAGATAATACAAGCGCTGGACCACCAAACACACCATTAGCTTTTTGGGTGAATATTCAGTTTTGGACTATGTTTCAGCACTTCATCTTTATCCAACCACTGTGCTTAACACTTGTGATTGTCAAAAAGAATCCATATTTCATCTCATGTAACAATACAGTGTAGAAATGGTTTGCCTTTATGTTATGATGGTAAAGAAAGGCAAGCTTCGAGACGATTTCTCTTCTGACACTTGTTTAATTCATGTGGAACTCATCTATCCAGCTTATTTACCTTCTTGATTTGTTTCAAATGGTACAATATTGTTGGAATAGTAACGTCAAACCTTGCTGCTAATTCACGTGTAGGTTCAGCTGGATTCGCTTCCACTACTATCTTCCACAGCTATCATCTCGTCATTATCTACCTTGGTTTCAGGTTGCCCAAGTGGCTCGTTTTCAAGATTAAAATCACCAGAAAGGAACTTCTGACATCGTTGATGTACTGTGTGTTCATTAGCCACATCCTTCCCAAACACTTTGTTGATATTTTGAGCTGTCTGCACTGCATTGGTCCCAGGACGGAACTCATATGTGAAAATAACATGAATTTTTTACTTATCCGTGGTTTCACAAGAATTGCTCTTAAAAAAAAAGAAAGATAATCACAAGCCAAACGTGCATTTGCAAGACTGAGGATGTACCTTCACAATAAAAAATAAAACAAGGAGTGTCAAATTGAAATGTCAGAGATATCAACTCTCAATCTTAGTATTTGAGGACATTAGACACTTCATGCTTAATAATATTAGTATTATTAACTATATTCACTATGCTGTATAATAGATTTCCAAGTCTTATTCATCCCATGTAACTTAAACTTTGTACCCCATTCACCAACATCTCCTCATTCTCTGCTTCTGTCCCTCACCCCCTGGCAATCAACATTGTACTCTGCTTCTATGAGTTCAACTTTTTAGATTCCACATGTAAGTGAATTTGGGCCTGGATTGTTTCACTCAATGTCTTTCAGGTTCACCCACATTGTCCCAAATGACAGGATTTCCTTATTTTTAAAGGCTGAATAGTATTCCATTGTATATATGTACCACATTTTCTTTATCCATTCATTTGTCAATGGGCGCTTAGATTGATTTCATACCTTGGCTATTATAAATAGTGCTGCAGTGAACATGCAAGTGGATTTGGAGTAAAATCCCCCCTTGGATATCCCATCTTCTTTCATCATAACTTCCAAGGATACCATCACCTTATCAAGCTTCTAAAGGCTGATATCAAGCAAATGGCACAGAAGTGAAGCAATGTCTGGGGCTTTCCCACAGCCCTCTTTCTAAATACATCCTCCCCTTTCAGTCCATGGCCAGGCTCACTTTTAAGTCCAGTATACTCAAATCATACTCCCTCAGGCGTTACTTGAGTGACAAAGCTATCCAATAGAGTAATTTACGCTACAATGATCTTAGTTTAGTGTGTTTTTCCTCTCAGGGATATTTGTGCTTTAAAATTTATTGCCAGCAGAGAATAGCAGTTAACTTAAAGGAATGAATTTAATGGTGGTATTTTGGACACTGTGACGAATAAACTTGATATAGTTTCCTAGTTATAAACAAAACAAACAAAAATCCAAGGTATTCCTCGATAGATTCTCTTCCTGTTCCTACCTTCTGCTCTATGAGTAAGTAGCCATTGATACCAAAAACGATCTTCTGTCTTAGGTAAGTTTTTCTGTTTCATACTGACAATTGGGATATTTATGATCAATCATAGGTAAGATTTGAAACAAATTAATATGTCTTTAATTTCTTTCTTTTTTCTAGAAATGATAATGATGAGCAGTTTCTCTTTCATAAGACTGCCAGTTCCTCTGGGGTTGGCTGCCTGAAATTGAAAATACCAAATAAGTGTTCAGTCAATTTATTTTATTTTATTTTATTTTATTGTGGGCTCATTTAAAAAATGCATCCATTCTCAATGGAGCACAACTTGTTAGCCCGAAGAGTCCAGCAGAAGATAATATTCCATTCTTTACTCTTTCCAAGGGGATTTAGAGCTGGAAAAACTGGAAGTCTGTTGTAACTGTATAACCTACAGCACAGACTCTATCTCTGTGTTTTATTAGGGAATGTGGAATATATGATCATAAGTAAAACAAAACAGATATTGTTCCTCCCAATGTAAAGATAAACATGTAATCTAATCATTATATGATTGTGAATTTCTCTTATTTCCATAAAATTCTCTCTTTTCATAGAAGACAGATCTGTTGCATTTTTCTCTGAAAGTTGACAGAGAATGAAATAATTTACATTTCTCTTCTTTGGGGAGAAATAGAAGGACCCCTTTGAACTGGAAAGGGAGGAACTGTCTTAGGACTTTGTAGATATATTGTACCTATCAAGAATAAAAGAATGTGATTTTGGAGAGCCCCTGAGAGTGTTTATTCTACTGCCCCATTACCAATGGAAAACTTGAGACAGAATAGGGTTAAGCAGTTTCCCAGTGTTCCACAGTAAATTGTCAGTTGAATTGGGATTAGAATCTAAGTCTCCAAACCTTGGGAACTTCTCCATTAGCTCAGATCATCTATGGCTCAGCAGTTTCTTTCACAAGATCCTCCTGACATGACACATGCCATCAGTCTTATTTTATAACAGATGTTTTGAGGGTGGAGCAGATGGTCTCTTCCCTTCATCCTCCCAGCCCTTGACTGCAGAGAGTCAGATCATCTCAAAAATGGCACTCATAGCCTTCTTTCCCCAGGGCTCTACCTCCCCTTCTGCTCATCCTCCTCATGTGCTCATGTCTCACATACTCAAGAAAATACTGTCCCTACTGTTTTGTTTTTTATGATGCTATGTACTATATCCTAAAGCCTTTTCTGTCACTTATATTCTTCTTGTCCTGACTTTTCTTGAATTTTCGTAGCAGACGGCATGGGTCTAGTCAGTGGGAAGAACATTCACCTCTAAGACACTGGGCTCCACATTCCTTTATGGCTCTTGATGTAATGTATGACCTGTGACAAGTTGGTTTCTACCTTTGTGTTATGTACATTTTAACTCTGGTCCCGTGGAGTACCTCTATGAATTACACTTGGGGAGCCACTGTCCTAGAGTACTTTGAAATTCAGAGAAAAATAACAAGGCCTCACCAACAAGGTTCCAATGCTCCATTGGCTGTGTCAGCCATCATTTGCATGTGATTTACTCTCTGTAGTACCACTTTTATTCTGGAATGCCATTCTTTCTATATTTTGCTTCTTGAATGTCTTAAAATGACCTTCTGAAATTCATTTTTTCCTAGCTAACCAGTGAACTTCAGTTTATATTCTGAGGGAAGCCAGTGTTAGTTGTGTATCTGTGTATTCACACATGTACACATGTGTGTGTGTATCATCATGTGTGTTCGTGCACTTCTACCCATTTCAGGAGATTGTGTTCAATGGCAGAAACATTGATTCTGGAGTCATAGATTATTTTAATTTCAAACTTTGATATTTACAAGCTGTGTGACTCTGGGCAGGTCATTCTACCTCTTTGTCCTGTATAGACACTCGGGAAATTGCTGCTGCTGTGGGGAAGCAATTAAAGCAACAATTTGTGTTTGAAAACCATGAAAGCCAAAAAGAGGAAAGAAGGTTTTTCACTGGTAAACTATTGCCCCAAGGATGGAATGACTGCCCACTGATGCATCCCCTTTCCTCAAAGTGGGCAGTCCTGAGTGGATTTAGCAGCTAGGTTCATGTGAACTTGTTCCATTCTGGGAAATCCTCTAAGGGAAACTAGTCAGCTTTTCTTTCAATAGTGTAGACAAACTACTTCATCTACATTTTAATGCAAGAAATGGATGGAAATGATGGCCATTTTCTTCTGACCATAGCAAGAGTCATTCAGGTTTTTTTAAATTTTGCTATGTTATTATGAACAAAACAACCTTATAATTAATACCAATGTACTTTCCTGTGTTGGGCTGAGTGGATATAATCAGAATGAGGATGTTGAATTATAAACTTAAAGATTCTCATTTTCCTGGTGAGTCTATCATGAAGCCCTTCTGTGACCTTTTGTCTTAACACATTGCAGCACTATTATCTACATCCAGTAACAGGCCTTGTTTCTACTGTCCTCTGTCCTAACATGGGATTCAGTTGCCTTTCACTCTCTGCTTATCTCTGTTTGAGGAAGTGCAGAATGCAGATGGAGAATGTTGATTCTCTTTGGACATAACCTTGAAGTTTTACCCTAGAGGGTCCTAGGAATTTTCCAATTATTTATTCCAGTGTTAACATGTTTTATGGTCTCCCTGGGCTTTTCTCTGCTCGTACTAACTCTGGTTAGGAGATTGGATTAAGTGACCTCTTATCAAGTGAATACCATTGCCCTTGGTTTTTTAATTTGGCCATTAGCCAATATCTGTCCCTTTCTACCTTTGGGTCTAAAGTCTCTCACCTTTGGATCCAAATTCAATTCTGAGATTATTCCAAGTAAGAAAACTCCATTTAAAACAGTTGAATGGATCAATTAGTTTTACACATTTTGTCTTATCTGGCCATTGCTTTGTCCACTTTTTAAAGTCTAAAATAAATCCTAGTATAATGGCAGTGAAATCTTGTGGGAATATCGTCCCTCCTAAATGTACAGCCACCTTGAAATATACTGACTTTTGTATGATCCCAGAACTAGAGGAAATTTTATGAGGTCATTGATCTCAGCCTCTACTTTTAAGGCCTCTTCCTAAATTCTCCATGATAGATGATTTCTCACTAGGGGTGGAAAATTCTATAATAACATTTGATAGCCTATTCCAGTGTCTGGGCAGTTGTTCAGGGAAGACTCCTAGGATTTTGCTGTGTTGCATTGGAAATCACATGAGATTCTTGCTCTCCTAATTTGTTTGAATTGACAAAACACCAGGCAGTATTCTACTCACAGAACCTCAGATGTGAGGGCTGTGACATCTATCATCAGAGTTGATTCAGCTGCTCTAGCTAACCAGAAATCTGTCTTCTTTCTCTCTCACTGCTCTGGGCTTCACCAAAGAGTACAACCTTCCAAGATACTTACAATGCTGTGGTAGTTTGTAGCAATGCCAAGCAAACATCATCCTATGAGCTTGGGTTCACAAGAATCTTATACTATATTAGAATATGTAAGGATTTGAGTTCTCACAAGTACCAGGAGGGCTGCATAATGATGCTGGCCTGCCTTTGTTGACTCCTGTGGAATGCATTTTGTGTGCAATTTTCTAATGAAACTCCAGGGACTTTCCACTCCATTAGTCCTTTGGCACCTTCTAATATATTTACTGACTAAGACATGCCTCAGTGCTCCCACAAAGAAGGGTTAGAATTGGTTGCCATGGGCTAGGCTGCTTGGTGGGCTATTTAATACCATGGAAGATTTTTATTTTAGTTCTTTGTTAATTTCCACAACTTTTAATATTCTTTGTATCATCACAAATTAAAAATTGAGTGAGCCTTGCACATTGCTTTATTTCCTCCATACTCTTGCACATTACTGAGGATGTGAAGGAAATAAAGAGGTGGTTTTCCCAAACTTGGCCTTGGGTCATAGGGTACAAACATATTTCTCAAGCCTCTTCTTTTATAACTTCCTGTACTCTGAGTACCAGAGAGTTGGTCAGGGAGCTTCCTACCAGAGGCCTCCACACCTGTTTTCTTTCTGTTTCCCTGTTTTTGAAGCTCTTTCCCCCTTTATTATCTGGCAATCCCCTCATTTGCCCACCTAGCTCCATAGTCCCAACTTAAATGTCACCTTCTCAGGGCTCCCTTTCTTAACTTAAGAGATTATGTCATGCCTTGATGGACCATATATCTCCTTGTCAGAGAGGACAATTTTACTTAACTTGCAATATCACTTCACATGGTGATGAGCAGAGCACAGTTAAACTACCCCTAGAGGCAGTTGCTGGGTCAGGCAAAGCAACTTGTTCTTCTATAGCTCATGCTATTTACATGTATTTCTAGAAGTTTATTGAGTCACTCAAACCCAGTGTTAATTCTATGAATGCCAATAGTCTTTGAGGATCTGATGAGTGACTTGAATTTTACTGACATGTTGAGGAACATTTGATCTATTTTGTATCTAGTTAAATTAATGACTATTAAACATTCATGAGTAGTTCTATGCTGAGTGTCTTCAAGTAAAATAAAATGTATAAAATATGGTACCCACCTTGTGATCTGCTTGTGTAAACCTTGATCTGGTTAAGGTGGGATAAACTACATGATCAAAAAATTAATGACTCCTTCCTATTAGGATGGGTTACTTTCATAGCTCTCTGAGGTTTTCATTCATAATACTATCTCAGTTTGCCACTATGGCAAGCAGAATTTAAAGGCAGTTTTTATGATTCCCACTTTCTGGTGATCACAATTTTGTGTGGTCCTTTCTCCTTGAATATGAGCATAGGCTGTGACTTGCTTCTGATAAATAGAATATGACAAAGGTGACAGGCTGTACATGATTACATGTACATCATTGCACAATCTAGCCTGTATTGTTGAAGTCTTTCGTTCTGTTACTGGCTTTGAAGAACCAAGCTGCAATGAATCCTATGGCCAGCTGTAAGGAATGGATTTTGTCAATAACCTGAGATATCTTGGTAGTAGATCCTTCCCTAGTTGAGCTTTCAGATGAGATCCCATCCTTGGTCAACACCTTGATTGTAACCTTATGAGAAACCCTAAACAGAAAGCCCAGGTAAGCTGAGCCCAGACTCTCAACCCACAGAAACTGTCAGGTAATATATGTTGTTTTAAGCCTTTACATTTGTGGTGATTTGTTATACATCATAGAAAACTAACATTGCTATTGAATAATCATTTACATAATCACAGTCAAATGTTTTTCTCCCCCATTTTATAAGTTGCTATGGACAGGAATCATGTCTCTCTCCCTTACTGCTATATTCTCTAGGCATATTACAATGACAGATAGAGTTGCCACTAAATAATTATTGGTTGAATAAATTAATTTATGAATAAATTAATAAATGAATTGGAAGGCCAGATTTAGTTCTGGGCACCACACATGAAGACATATTTAACAAATTTCCAGATCTTCAGTGGAAAGCCACATGAATGAAGGTGAGATGTATGGAAATCATGGCATGTAAGGACCAGTCAAGAGAGTTCGAGATGTTTGGCTGAAGAAATGATAACATCAGATGGGAAGCCATGCCTAGGGCTCAGGCATATAAAGATGTGTATTATGGAAAAGAAGCTGTGCCCATGCACTCTATGTGACCCCAAAGATTAGTTGAACTTGGAGGCCAATGGGTGGAAGCTATCAGAAGAAAGAGTTTGCTTGGTGTAAGGAGGAGTTTGTGTGGTGGTGGCAGCAGTGGGGTTAACAAATATAGCTGATTTTTACTCCGTGTGGTAGTAGTGAGTTCCATGACACTTGAGGTACTCAATCAGAGAAGGGCAACCATTTTTTAAGGATATAGTATAGGGAATCTCTTCATTTAAAAGGCTTATGTTCCAGTTGGCAAAGAGAACATATACAGAAAGAAGATAAAGATTAACAAGACACTATGCTAAATGTCAAATGGGATACAGACAACAAATCAAATGTACACAATTTTAGAGGATGTAGTGACCTAGAAACTGAGAAATTAAGAGGACTTTGTGGAAGAGACTGTATTTGAAAGAACAGTAAGCCTTGGATAAATGAATCCAATGGGTGTGGGGTATTTCATGCAGGAATAGTAGCATGGACAATACAGAAAAGGCAGGCATATTCCAATCCACAAATTACTAGGTCCACATAGCCATCTCCTATTTAAAATCACTATGGGCTTCATTCTCTGTGGCTACCAAGTCTTTCTACAGATGCTCAGCCTAGGTGCCTCCTGGCTTTCCAGTTAGATACCTCAGCTTTTCTCTGAGCCTAGATGTACATAGATTAGCAGAACTTGTTGGTAGATATGTGGTTTTTTTCAGTTATGGAAGAGATTGTGTCAGAGCACATTAGCTGAAAACACAGAGTCATTAGTCAAGTGCTTTCCTACCCTCAGCAGTGAATTAATGTTAAATTTGAACACATTTCTTAGCTTCTTGATTTTTTAATTTCTGCTACAAAATGATAATGTTTCTTGGTTTCTTATTGAAACCTCAGGGTGCCAAGTATTAACTAAAGAGAAATAGCAGTACCTGGCATACTCTGCATTTACTGTATTACGAAAAATGTCACCAACAAAAATAAATCCTTGGTCTTCATGCTCTTTCACCATAGCAGGTTCTTTGGAGATCTAGGATGTCAGGGGTGGGGAAGGGTAGACAGGAACTGATGAAGGCTGGTGATGAATTATTGCTCTTTCAGATGGAAAAAAAGAGCTTTTCCCATTTCAGAATAATTTCTTGCCTTTTAACATTGGATTAGTTACTGATTTATGGAGTAGCTTTTGACAACACTGAAGCCTAAAATTCTCTTCACAGCATGATTACCAGCAGCCTGAACATTTTCCCTACCCTATTACTAGAACTTTGACCCCAGAGGACCATCCTTATAATTCTCCAAAGAGAAACACATATTTCATTCTATGTTGCCAGAACATTTTAAAGCTAAATAGTGTAATTTGAGATCACCTGCCTGGAAAAATATCCATTTGAGTAATAGCCAAATCTTTCATAATATATGTTTTTTCTTACTGATTTGAAATTTAGAACTCTCTTTTGTGAGAGGGGAGGCTGTGACTTGGACTCTAAATGAATGGTTTTTGTCGAAAACTTTTCTCCATATTGCCTTCCTTTGGCTTTTGTGTCAATCTAGTAAACCTCATAATGTATTTTTCACTAATTTTAATATATTTCTGTTAAATATATTTAATATATTTCTGCAGGCTCCTTATAATATCTTAACTTAGATGTGGCAGGCTGCCTTAATACCATGAGCTATTTTTGTCACAATGGGCTTTCATCCCATAGAATAAAAAACAATTACTTATTAAAAACCAGTATGTAAACATATGAATATTTCCACTAAAGGCAAATGGAGAGGTTTGTATGAGCGCTATAAAACAAAGAGATAAGTGTAGGTGGGCCAGTAGTAAGAAGACAAAAGTACAATGTCTATTGTTTGGGTTAAGCTAAGTAAGTTTGATCTGGCAGGACTTAGACTGGCACACAGATGCTCCCTTACTAGGTGGATCATGGTTCTTCAATGGTGAAACACTATTCTTCACTACTGAAACACTATTCTACCTCTAGCACCTTGCAGAGGTCCTGGAACATAGAAGGGACTCAGTAAGCAATAAAATAAATAATGACTCAATCAGTCTTTCAATTTATTTGTAGTCTTGCCTCTGACTTATTCTTCAGTCTTGAAAGTACTTTAGATCAAAAGGATTCATTTTTTTTATTTCAGCAAATTATGGAGGTACAAATATTAGGGTTTCAAATAATGTCCTTGCTCCCCCCACAAGCCTGAGCTTCAAGCGTGACCATCCCTCAGACGGTGCACGTCTCACTCATTATGTATATATGTACCCGCCCCTCTCCCCCATCCCAGCCGCCCAATACCACATTAATGTAGTTCCTATGTGTCCACTTAGGTGTTGCTCAGTTAATACCAGTTTGCTGGTGAGTATATGTGGTGCTTGTTTTTCCATTCTTGGGATCCTTCACTTAGTAGTATGGGTTCCAGCTCTATCCAGGAAAATACAAGATGTGCTATATCACCATTATTTCTTAGAGCTGAATAGTACTCCATGGTATACATATACCACATTTTATTAATCCACTCATGAATTGATGGGCACTTGGGTTGTTTCCACAGCTTTGCGATTGTGAATTGTGCTGCTATAAACATTCGAGTGCAGGTGTCTTCTTTGTAGAGTGTCATTGGATTCTTTGGGTAGATGCCCAGTAATGGGATTGCTGGATCAAATGGTAGATCCACTTGTATCGCTTTAAGGTATCTCCATATTGCTTTCCATAGAGGTTGAACTAGTTTGCAGTTCCACCAGCAGTGTAAGAGTGTTCCAATCTCTCCTCATCCACGCCAACATCTATTGTTTTGGGACGTTTTGATAAAGGCCATTCTTACTGGAAATCAGTGATATCTCATTGTACTTTTGATTTGCATTTCTCTGATGATTAGAGACGTTGAGCATTTTTTAATATGTTTGTTATCCATTATTCTGTCTTCTTTAGAAAAGTCTCTGTTCATGTCCTTTGCCCACTTTTTGATAGGGTTGTTTGATATTTTCTTGCTAATTTTTGTGAGTTCTAAGTAGATTCTAATTATCAGTCCCTTATCAGATGTGTAGGATGCGAAGATTTTCTCCCATTATGTAGGTTGTCTGTTTACTTTCATGACTATTTCTTTGGCTGTGCAGAAGCTTTTTAGTCTGATCATGTCTCATTTATTTATTTTTGCTGCTGCTGTGATTGCTTTTGGGGTCTCCTTCATAAATTCTTTGCCTAAGCCAATGTCTAGGAGAGTGTTTCCAACATTTTCCACTGGAATTCTAATAGTTTCATACCTTAGGTTTAAGTCTGTTATCCAACGTGAGTTGATTTTTGTGAGAGGTGAAAGGTGTGGATCCTGATTAAGCTTTCTACAAGTGGCTATCCAGTTTTCCCAGCACCATTTATTGAAAAGGGATTCTTTTCCCCAGTGTTTGTTTTTGTCTGCTTTGTCAAAGATTAGATGGCTATATGAGGATGGTTTTATATCAGGGTTCTCAGATCTGTTCCACTGGTTAATCATCCTATTCTTGTGCCAATACCAGATTATTTTAATTACTACAGCCTTGTAGTAAAGTTTGATATCTGGCATATTAATACCTCCAATTTTGTTTTTATTGCTTAGAATTGCTTTTGATATACAGGGTCTTCTCTGGTTCCAAACGAAGGGTAAAATTATTTTTTCCATAGCTGTGAAGAATGATGTTGGGATTTTAATAGGTATTGCATTGAATCTGTAGATCAGTTTGGTAATATAGACATTTTAACGATGTTGAGTCTGCCGACCCACGAGCATGGTATGGATTTCCCTCTGTTTACATCCTCTGCTATTTCCTTACTAAATGTTTCATAGTTCTCCCTGTAGAGGTCTTTTACCTCCTTGTTTAAGTATATTCCTAGGTAATTTATTTTCTTTTTTGCTATTGTGAAGGGTATTGAGTCTTTGATTTGGTTCTCAATGTGATTGTTGTTGGCATATATGAATGTCTCTGATTTCTGTGTGTTGATTTTGTATCCTGAGACTTTACTAAATTCATTTATCAATTCCAGGAGTTTCTAGTTTAAATCCTTGAGGTTTTCTAAATATAATATCATATCGTCTGCAAACAGGGAAAGTTTGATCTCTTCTGCCCCAATTCGGATACCTTTAATTCCTCTTTCATGTCTGATTGCTATAGCCAGGACTTCCAGCACTATGTTGAATAGAAGTGGAGATAGTGGGCAGCCTTGCCTGGTTCCGGTTCTAACTGGGAAGAGCCGAAATAGAAACAGCAATTAAAAATCTTCCTAAAAATAAAAGTCCCGGCCCAGATGGTTTCACACCGGAATTTTACCACACTTACAAAGAAGAACTGGTGCCTATATTGCAGAAATTATTCCACAACATCGAGAAGAATGGAAACCTCCCCAACACCTTTTATGATGGGAACATAACTCTGATTCCAAAACCTGGAAAGGATGCAACAAAAAAAGAAAATTAAAGACCAATATACCTTATGAACATAGACGCAAAAATTTTCAACAAAATCCCAGCTAACCGCATTCAGATTCTTATAAAAATATAATCCATCATGACCAAGTGGCCTTCATCTCAGGGATTCAGGGATGGTTCAGCATATGTAAATCTATAAATGTAATTCACCACATCAACAGAAGCAAAAACAAAGACCACATGATTCTTTCAATAGATGCAGAAAAAGCTTTTGACAAAATTCAACACCCTTTCATGATAAGAACACTTAATAAAATAGGCATAGAGGGGACATACCTAAAAATGATGCAAGCCATATACGACAGACCCACAGCCAGCATCATAATGAATGGGGAAAAATAAAAAGGATTAATTTTAAAAGAAGGTAGGTGGCTAAAATTTCTGGGATTTGAAGCTCTAAGTTATTGGCACATATTAAATGCTCAAACATATTTTTGAAATGCAACTTTTAATGAAGTTTCTTATTGCTGCTCTTCAACTTCCAAGATACACTCATCCTCCCCCTTTTTATTCAGATATTCACATAAATCTCTGGAGAAAGACTAAGTGATCTTATACCCAAGGAGAGAAAGTGTTCAAATGCATTTGGTAAAGTATGTATTATGAATTGGATTGGCACTTCTTCTCCAACAGTAAAATTAAAGTGCACATACAAATGATGCAGAAATAAAATTGGGTTTAGGTCAGGTGCTGAAGAGTTAAAATAATGGTGAGAGCAAAAACAAAAGAAGTGAAAAGATAAATATTCCCTTTGTCAGGAAATATTGGTAGTATAAACAGCAATTTATGAATAAGGATCATGTCCTTCAAGGTATTTTTTATATACATACCTGTGCCTATAGCCTAGATGAATGGATAATGGCAAATGTTGTTCATGGGAGATTAGAACTTGCATCTGCATTGTGCCAGGGGCTTCATAAAAAACTAATTACAAAAGGTTAACTTCCATTGTTAGGTGATATGTAGTAAATAAAAGTTCTTAGTACAATGGTAAAACAGTAGGAAGGATAATCTTGGATTTTCATATAGTATTCATGCTAAAAAGGCAATGGCCAGGGATCTTTACCTCTGTCATGCTTTTTATTTATTTATATTTTTTTTGAGACAGAGTCTCACTCTGTTGCTGGAACTAGAGTGCTGTGGCATCAGCCTAGCTCACAGCAACCTCAAACTCCTAGGCTCAAGCAATCCTCCTGCCTCAGCCTCCAAAGTAGCTGGGACTACAGGCATGTGCCACCATACCCAGGTAATTTTTTCTATATATTTTCAGTTGTCCACCTAATTTCTTTCTATTTTTTTTTTATTAGACATAGGGTCTCGCTCTTGCTCAGGCTGGTCTCGAACTGCTGAGCTCACATAATTTTCCCGCCTTGGCCTCCCAGAGTGCTAGGATTACAGGCATGAGTCACCATGCTGGCCCCTGTCATGCTTCTTATTGAAAAACAGCAACTACTGTTGACCTAGAGCAAGTTTTCTAAAAGTGTGGCTCTGCATTGAAATAACTTGGGGGCATGTTAAAAGGGTAGATTATATTAGAGAATTGGAAATGAAAACTACAATGAGATACCACTTCACACTCATTAGGATGAGTACTATGAAAAAACAGAAAATAACAGGTGTTAACAAGGATGCAGAGAAATTAGAACCCTTATGAACTGTTGGTGGGATTCTAAAATGGTGCCACCACTGAGGAAAACAGTATAGTGGTTCCTTAAACAAACAAAAATAGAACTACCACATGATCCAGCAATTTCACTATCTAGGTATATATATAAAAAACTGAAACCAAAATCTCAAAGAAATATTTGCACACCCATGTTTTTCATATCAGCATTATTCATAATAACCAAGGGGTGGAAGCAATCCAAGTGTTCATCAATGGATGAATGGATAAATAAAATGTGGTCTATCTATACAATGGAATATTATTCTGTATTAAAAGGGAAAGAAATTCTGACACGTGCTACAAGATGGATGAACCTGAGGACATTATGCACAAGTGAAATAAGCATATTACAAAAAAAAAACAGACTATATGATTCTACTGATTCTTCTTATATGAGTATTCAAACTCATAGAAACAGAAAGTACAATGAATGCTAACTACCAGAGGCCCAGGGAGAGGGAAATGGGCAGTTGTTCAATGGGTATAGAGTTCTTGATAGCTGTTGCACAATAATGTAAATGTACTCAACATGTATAAACTATACACTTAAAAATGAGTCAGATGAGAAATGTCTATTTAGATAATTTGTCTACTTATTTTTTTTTAGACACAGTCTCGCTCTGTCACCCCAGCTAGAGCGCAGTGGTGTCATCATAGCCCACTGCAACTTCAAACTCCTGGGCTCAAGTGATCCTCTTGCCTCAGCCTCATGTGATCCTCCTGTCTCAGCCTCACAAAGTGCTGGGATTATAGGCATGAGCCACTGTGCCTGGTCCTATCTACTTTTTAATAGGAGAAGTTGTTTTTCATTTTTTAAATTTTTTTTGCTGTTGAGTTTTTTGAATTCTTTGTATATTCTGGATATTAGTCATTTGTTGGATTAACAGTTTGAAAATATTTTCTCCCATTCTATAGGTTGTCTCTTCATTCTACTGATTGTTTCCTTTGTTGTGCAGAGGCTTTTTACTTTAATATAATCCCATTTTTCTATTTTTTTGCTGCCTGTGCTTTTGAAGTCTTAGCCATAGAATCTTTGACTAGACTAATGTCCCGAAGCATTTCCCTTATGTTTTCTATGAGTAGTTTTATAGTTTCAGGTCTTATATTTAAGACTTTAATCTATTTTGAGTTTATTTTTATATAGGGTGGGAGATAGGGGTCATTGTATTAACTAAAATCATCCAGGCACAGAAAGACAAATATTACATGTTTTTACCTATATGTGGGAGCTTAAAAAGTTGATCTCATTGAGGTAAGAATAGAATGATGGTTACCAGAGTCTAGGACAAGTGAAAGGGAATGAAGAGAGGTTGGTTAATGGATGCAAACATATAGTTAGATAGAAGGAATAAGTCCTAGTGTTTGTTAGCACAGTAGGATGATTACAGTTAACAACAATTTATTGTATATTTCAAAATAGCCAGAAGAGAAGATTTGAAATGTTCCCAACACAAAGAAATTATAAATTTTTGAGGTGACAGATATCCTAAATACCCTGATTTGATACTGAACATTGTATACATGTATCAAAATAGCACATATACCTCATAATTATGTACAATCATTATGTATCAATAAAATTTTTAAAAAATATTAAGATGGTAAGATTGCCTTGGATATTCAGGTTCTTTTTTGGTTCCAAATTAGACATAGAATTAGTTTTACTAGATCAATGAAATATGATATTTGTATTTTGATGGGGATTGCATTGAATCCGTAAATCACTTTGGGTAGAATGGACATTTTAACAATGTCGATTCTACCAATCCATGAGTATGATATGTTTTTTCATTTTTTTGTGTGTGTCATCTGTGATGTCTTTCCTCAATGTTTCATAGTTCTCCTTATAGAGATCATTCACCTCCTTGGTTAAGTATATTCCTAGGTATTTTATTTTCTTTGTAGCTATTGTGAATGGTATTGAGCATTTGATTTGACTTTCAGCTTGACTGTGATTAGTGTATAGAAATGCTACTGATTTGTGCACATTGATTTTGTAATCTGAGACTTTGCTGAATATATTTATCAATTCCAGGAGTCTCTCGATGGAGTCGTTGGGATTTTCTAGATATAAGATCATATCATCAGTGAAAAGCTATAGTTTGACCTCCTCTTTTCCAATTTGAATACCCTTGATTTTCTTCTCTCCCTTGATTACTCTGGCTAGGACTTCCAGCACTATGTTGAATAGTAGTGTTGACAATGGGCAACCTATCTTGTTTCAGTTCTGAGTGGGAATGCATTCAACTTTTCCCTGTTCAATATAATTTTGGCTGTTGGTTTGTCATATATGACTTTTATAATTTTAAGGTATGTTCCCTCTATTCCTAGTTTCTTGAGGGTTTTATCATAAAGAGGTGCTTAATTTTATTGAATGCTTTTTCTGCATCTATTGAGATGATCATATGATCTTTGTTTTTGTTTCCATTTATGTGGTGAATCACATTTATGGGTTTACATATGTTGATCCATCCTTGAATCCCTGGAAGAAGTCTTCAAACTATACTACAAGGCTATGGTAACCAAAACAGCATGTTATTTACACCAAAATTAAGGCATAGACCAATGGAATAGAATGGAGGACCCGGATATAAAATCATCTACATACATCCAACTGATCTTTGACAATGCAGACAGGGGGGAAAACACTATTCAATAAATGATGCTGGGACAATTGGATAGCCACTTGCAGAAGAATAAAACAGGATCCCTATCTCACACAACTCATAAAAATAAATTCAAGATCAATTAAAAACCTTAAATGTACGGCAAAAAATCATAAGAATTCTAGAAGAAAATGTAGGGAAAACTCTTTTAGATATTGGTCTAGGCAAAGAATTATGATTAAGACCCCAACGGCAATTACAGCGACAATAAAAATAAATAAATGGAACTGGTTAAATTAAAAAGCTCTGCACAGTTAAGGAAATAATCAACAGAAGAAATAGACAACCTACAAAATGGGCAAAAATATTCACAAACTATACATCCAATAAAGGGCTGGCATCCAGAATCTACAAAGGACTCAAATCAACAAGAAAAAATAAATAAATAAAAAGTGGGCAAAAGACATGAAGAGAAATTTTTCAAAAGAAGATAGACAAATGGCCAACAAACATGAAAACATACACAACATCACTAATCATCAGGGAAATGCAAATTAAACCACAATGACCACCTTACTCCTGTTAGAATGACTTTTATTAAAAAGTCCAAAAACAACAGATGCTGGTGTGTATGCAGAGAGAAAGGAACACTTATACACTGTTGGAAGGACTTCAACTTAGTACAGACTCTGTGAAAAATAGTATGGAGATTTCTCAGAGAATTAAAAGTTGACTTTCCATTTGATCCAGCAAACCCACTACTGGTTATTTACCAAAAGGAAGATTAGTCATTTTATCAAAAAGACTGCTGCACTTGAATGTTTATTGCTGCACAATTCACAATTGCAAAAATGTGGAATCAATACAAGTGTCCATCAATTCATGAGTAGATTAAGAAAATGTGGTATATGTATACCATATAGTACTACTCAGGCATTAAAAATGGTGAATTAATGCCTTTTGTAGCAATTTGGAAGAAATTGGAGACCACTATCCTAAGCGAATAATCTCAGGAATGGAAAAACAAACACCACATGTACTCTGTAATAAATTGGAGCTAACTGATGGGCACACTTGTGCACAGAGGGAAATAAAAGTTATTAGAAATCAAGCTGTGGGGATGGGGAGGAGAAGTCCAACCTCTGTGGAAAAGAATTTGGAAATACCTCAAAGAGCTAAATATAGAAATACCATTTGATCAAGCAATAGCACTATTAGGCATCTACCCAAAAGAGCAAAAGACATCCTGTAATAAAGACAACTACACCTGAATGTTTATAGCAGCACAATTCACTATTGCAAGGATGTGGAAACAACCCAAGTGCCCATCAATTCATGAGTGGATTATTAAAATTTGCTATATGTATTCAATGTAATATTACTCAATTATAAGAAACAACAGTGACCTAGCACCTCTTATATTTTCCTGGATAGAGCTTTAGCCCATTATTCAAAGTGAGATATCACAAGATCCAAAGAAGGCTCCACTTGTACTCACCATCAAATTGGCACTGACTGAGCAACACTATGGTGCTCACATGGTAATAATATTCTCCAGGGATTAGGGGGTTGGGGGAGAGTAAACTCACAACTAATGGATGCAGTGAACATTGTAGCAGGGAAAGACATGCGTCTAATCCTCACTTGGCTGAGGCAAAGACATAAAATGTAACCAAACTGTTCATAAATTCTTTGCCTAGGCCGATGTCTAGGAGAGTGTTTCCAACATTTTCCTCTAGAATTCTAATAGTCTCATACCTTTGGTTTAAGTCTGTTATCCAGCGTGAGTTGATTTTTGTGAGAGGTGAAAGGTGTGGATCCTGCTTAAGCTTTCTACAAGTGGCTATCCAGTTTTCCCAGCACCATTTATTGAAAAGGGATTCTTTTCCCCAGTGTATGTTTTTGTCTGCTTTGTCAAAGATTAGATGACTATATGAGGATGGTTTTATATCAGGGTTCTCAGATCTGTTCCACTGGTCAATAATCCTATTGTGCCAATACCAGATTGTTTTAAGTACTACAGCTTTGTAGTATAGTTTGATATCTGGCATATTAATACCTCCCATTTTGTTTTTATTGCCTAGAATTGCTTTTGATATACGGGGTCTTCCCTGGTTCCAAACGAAGTGTAAAATTATATTTTCCGTATCTGTGAAGAATGATGTTGGGATTTTAATAGGTATTACATTGAATCTATAGATCAGTTTGGGTAATATAGACATTTTAACGATGTTGAGTCTGCTGACCCAGGAGCATGGTATGGATTTCCATCTGTTTACATCCTCTGCTATTTTCTTCCTCAGTGTTTCATAGTTCTTTCTGTAGAGGTCTTTTACCTCCTTGTTTAAATATATTCCTAGGTAATTTATTTTCTTTTTTGTTATTGTGAAGGGTATTGAGTCTTTTATTTGGTTCTCAATGTGATTGTTGTTGGCGTATATGAATGCCTCTGATTTCTGTGTGTTGATTTTGTATCCTGAGACTTTACTAAATTCATTTATCAATTCCAGGAATTTCTTGTTTAAATCCTTGGGGTTTTCTAAATATAATATCATATCATCCGCAAACAGGGAAAGTTTGATCTCTTCTGCTCCAATTCAGATACCTTTAATTCCTCTTTCATGTCTGATTGCTATAGCCAGGACTTCCAGCACTATTTTGAATAGAAGTGGAGATAGTGGGCAGCCTTTCCTGGTTCCAGTTCTAAGTGGGAATGCTTTCAATTTTTTACCATTCAGTATGATACTGGCTATGGGTCTGTCGTATATGGTTTGTATCATTTTTAAATATGTCCCCTCTATGCCTATTTTATTAAGTGTTCTTATCATGAAAGGGTGTTGAATTTTGTCAAAAGCTTTTTCTGCATCTATTGAAAGAATCATGTGGTCTTTGTTTTTTCTTCTGTTTATGTGGTTAATTACATTCATAGATTTATGTATGTTGAACCATCCCTGCATCCCTGGGATGAAGCCCACTTGGTTGTGATGGATTATTTTTTTTTATAAGCATCTGAATTCGGTTATCCTGAAAGAAAAAAAAGAAAAAAGGAAAAAAATTCTACGTGACAGGTACAATGAACACTATTCCGGTGATGTGCACACTTGTAGCCCTGACTTACGCCATGTAACAAAAACATTTGCACTCCCTTAATATTTTGAAATAAAAAAAAAGTTACAATGCTAAAATTTATTTTATTATTTTTTTTACTGAAAGTAAAATTTTTTAAAAAATGAAAGTTCCTGGATCATATTGTAGGTATGCTAAATCAAATCCCTGGGGTAAGGGGACTGGGAATGTGCATTTTATCAAGCTCCCCAAGAATTCTCAGGCACACACTAAAATCTGAGAAGAGAGCTTGGCCCTTAAATTTAACAGAGCTCTTTTCACCTACATCTCCTCACATACTACTCACACCAAGTCTGTAGGTAGGTATTATTGTAATTACTATTTTGCCAATAAGGAAACTGAGGCTCAGAGAAGCTAAGCAGCTTGCCTCAGGTCACAGAGCTAATAAGTGGTGGAGCCAGAGGTCAAATCTTGGTCCACCTGGCATCGCACCTATTTTCTTTCCTTGTGTATCTCAATGTTTCTTATTCCTAGACATGATAGTTTGATTTAATCTTCCTTCATGTGTCTGACAAAATATTAAATGTCTCAAAACACTATTTATCTGATCTCTTGTAGTTATTACCATTACCAATTTTAGAGGGTGCTCATTCTTGTTTGGTGCTGATTTGTCATCCACTCTGATGCTCACATGTTATTTGACTGTACCTAACTAGGTTTTTCGTCTATTTGGATTGATGCTCTCTAATTTTAGTCTCTCTCTCTCTCTCTCTGTATATATACATATATGTATATATACAGAGAGAGAGAGAGAGAGAGAGAGATATTGCATGCTTTTCCAGGTAGATTCATCTGAAGTTTTCTGTACTTTTTTTCTCTAACTTTGTGGTATAACTTTGAATCCTGTTGATATTTCTCACAAGTAGTTTATTGAATTAATTAATTAATATTAATCTTCTGCTTACAAATCTTTAGCGGCTCCTGAGTAAAATTCTACCAAATCATTTACTAAATAATGTCCAAATTATTTAACTTTTTACATGGGACCTCTATAAGCTGCCCTCAAGATACATTTCTAGGATGGATATGGTGTGTCATGCCTGTAATCGCAGCACTTTGATAGGTTGAGGCAGGAGGATCACTGGAAGCCAGGAGTTTAAAAGCATCCTGCATAATACAGCAAGATCCCATCTCTACAAAAAAGGAGATACATTTCTAGGCTTTTCTCTTCCACATACCTGACATAACATCCAATTGGATCTGGCATATTTGTCAATTTGGGAATATGTATTAGACTTTCCTACCTTCCTGCTTTTGCTTCTGTCATTCCTAGTGTTTAGAATGCTTCTTCTTACCATATTTACTTGAGAAATTTGGCCCAATTCTATTTTCTGCATGACTTTATCTGCATATGACTCTATCCTAAAGTGACCTCTCATCTCATGTATTTTTATTGCATTTAATTTGTTCTACATATAGGACACATATTATCGGCCGCCTGGTATTACTGCAATTTGCATGTGTGTCCAATTTCACCTATTCAGTTTTAAAGACTTCAAGACACAGACCCTGAACTTAGAGTCCTTAGTTTAACAACATTGCTTTTGAACCTACTGCGTGTCACTCACTCTTCTAGGCATAAGGGCCACTGAGATAAAAGATAGTTTTTGCCCTCATGGGGCTCACAGCATAGAAGAGGAGACAAAGACGTAAACAATATATATATATATATATATATATATATATATATCACACAAGTATAATCCCTTGGGCTCACCCTAAGAAATCCCACTCTTTACATATTTTTTATTTTAACTTTCAGAGTGCTCAGCAATCTAACTTCTTTAATAATTGATTACATGTTTCCATCTAATCAAAAACTACCAGCCAGCAATGATATAACTTGAGCTAAAACCAGATATAAATGGAAGTTCACATAAATGGCTTTGGAAAATTTAATTCATGTTTCTAAACTTGGATGGGATCCGCTAATTCCTCTTCTATAGTTAATAAACCTTATAAACCTTTTTCAATGAAAAATAAATATATCAGAGTGATTAAGTAATTATTTCTTATATGCCAATAGATGGCTGTGGATTTTATGTTGACTTATTTAGTGGGATTTTTCTTTGTAACCTATGATTATATTCATCTGTAAATATGAAAAAAATCAATATAGTATTGGATTGGTCTTGGATGGGAGGAGGGTGGATTGCAGAAATTAGAAAAGATCATAAACGAACACAGTTATTTCATGATAAAGAATTACAAACAGAAAATACAACCTGATAAAGCCTTAGAATGAAATTGAAGTCATTCCTGCATTCACTTGGTATTCTGTAGCATTTGTAGCAAAGCTTAACAAAGCCTTTCTTAGGCCCATGAATATAGTTCCTGTGGACCATACATTTAAGATATAAAGTCTGCCAGTAGAGGAGTATCAGTGTATTCTAAGTGATGGAAAGTTTATTGTAAACTAAAATAACAAGAAACATGGAGTATTTGGGGTCCCTTGTTACAGAAAATGACAATAGATAGCATTCTTGAGTGTTGCCCTGATTTGTCTTTAGAAAGAGCAAAGCTGTCATTTAGGCTCCTGATCCTCTGGAGGAGATGGTTATCGCCATTACTGTGCATTTGTATAGCACTCCATGCTGTCAAAGCCCTTTCTTTGTTCACCTGCTGGATATGTTAGATGTATTACTAAGATGTTTTAAGTCACAATTCATTGGTTTCTTTCCATTTTTTGGCTCGTGATTAGTGTTAAAGATGGAATTACAAACACTGGTTAGGTATAAGATCGCAATATCTTTAATTAATGATGCACCTTTGCAAACAAACACTTCAGACAAAAAGAAAGGTGTATTTAATGATATTCTTCAGTTGCTAAAACTCTCTTAGAGATTTTGCAAGGGAAACTGATTCTTTTTTTTAGGCTTCATTTTTGTCAATTTGCATTTGGTCATTGATATTTTTATTTTAATTTACTAAGCCCAAGGTGAATGATGCATAAACATATGTTTTCTTATGCTTTTTGACCTACACATAAATGTACAAATATTTCTATGCATTTGTATGTGCACACATATATATTCACCTCTTATGTTTCTATTCTGGCCCTTCAAACACAGTTAATCCACCTACATGCCCCATATTCTAAAATTGTGGAAAACTTTAGAAGATTCTAGGTATTCCAGTGATCACCTAGGCCATTTCATAGCCTGTTCCCCATTTGATCTTTATCTTGGCTCTTCTCTGTTTTATTCTATACCCTGCCATCATAACTTTCTCTGATCACATTTGGTTTTGCCATTCTTCCTTCTAGAACTTCCTCTTGCCTTCATATATCATGGCTTTCACACAATATTCTAGTTCCTGTGGCTTCTTGTGGTTTTGGTGTTTTTGTTGACTTCTTATAAAAGAAACTCCCTGCTCTAGCCTTGCTGGTTGAACCAGATCTTGGGCATACACATACACTGGATTCCTGGCATGAGAAAATAAGAGGGATAAAGTGTGGGAAAAGATGGCATTTCACTTTGGGTGAAATTCATATTTAATAATTGAGAAAATATTTATTGAGCTGAATGACAATCTGCATTGTTTTCCCCCTCTCTCCAGTCCAAGTCACAATTCTCTTTTGTCTGAACTACTGCAGTACTACTATTCTCTGTGCTTCAACCTTTGTTCCCTACAATCCATGTACCATACAGCAATGGAATGAGCTCATGACAATGTAAATCAGATAATGCCATTCATCTGAGTCAAATCCACCATTGGAAAACTAGATAAAAGCAAAATCTTGACTGTGGCCTGTAGGGCTCTGTGTGATCTTGCCCCTTCCCATCTGTATGCCTCTCTCCCCTCTCTGCTCCCTCCCTCATTGACTTTATTGCTGTTCCATAAAAACATAAAACTCTTCCCCACTTGAAGGCTTTGCACTTGCTCTTTCATCTTTCTGTAATACCCTGCCCCTTGATCTTCACACAACTGATTCCTTTTTGTCACTCTGATTTCAAGTTTCAAGTCAGATATTACCTCTTCAGAGAGTTCTCTGGCCTGCAAATTGGATATATCTCTTAGCTACCATGTCACCCTGCTTTATTATTTTTTTAAATTTTTTTTTATTTCACCATATAATGGGGGTACAAATATTACTGTTATGTATATTGCCCATGCCCCCCTCCCCCCTC
>VBSM01003018.1:11217076-11232948 GCA_008086735.1 Cheirogaleus medius
GCATTTCTCTGATGATTAGAGATGATGAGCATTTTTTTATATGTTTGCTTGCTCATCAATTTTTTAGACAGATGTCTTGGGTTAGAGGTTAAGATGAAGACTTAGTCTGGAAATGACAAGGCCCTCATATGGATGCCAGGAGAACTTTGGTACCTATCAATTGCTAGTGAGAAATGTACTGTTGGCCTTGAACAGACAACTTTAAATGTCAAGACTTTCGAGAGTAAAGGACCGAACATTCCCTAACTTAGAGTCTCCAAATCTCAAGATCCTCAATACGATTGATTTTGATCTCTAGAACCTCCACTGAAGAAAAATACTGGCTTTAAAGAGTTCCTTGAATTTCTTGAAATATAAAATTCCTCTCCAGGTTGAAAGTTCTTTTCCATTTTTGTGCTTCAGATCTATGGAAGTATAGATATCAAAGTTAAACATGCTGTCACACATAAAGTTCGAGTTCCCCATTTTGCTGCAGATAAGAAGTCAAATATCTGACAATGCTGCTTTGCAATTACCACTGGCACTTTCTTAAACACACTCTTAATATTAATGCTAACAAAATCATCAGTGTCATTTTTAGGTTCTCTGTGGTGTCAGCCTCTAACCCTTACCGTCCTCGTCCTCCTTGTCCTCCTCTGCCCACCCCCTGACTTGCAAGGGTATATGCCATAGTTGAAATTTACTTGTCCTTCCATTTCTATAAAGGCTTTTCCTCCTTTCCTTCTCTCCATTGTCTCTGAATCTAGCCTGATTTTTACAGTAAGGGTCACACCTGCTTTCCGTTGCAGAATGACCTTGGAATCTTTTGCTGGGGGAGAACAGCTCTCTTGCCTTCTAGCTAGCAATCAGTGTCAAATGATGTAAACTGCATGGGTTACAAATAGAGCTAGGAAAAGTGAGACGTGCCTTTTGGTTGAAAATGTTCACATCATGGAATCATTGGAAAACATGAGTGGTGAGCCCTTGCGATATATATAATTTGCAATAGTATGTGGACGGGTTGCAACTCCTCACTATCCCATTTTGGAGCTGAGTTTCTTCATACTGCAGTATTCATTTTGATAACTGTGCAGAGACAGATGGCATTTTGTCTGCCTTCCAGAACAGAGGAATAGTTTGCTGAGCTATAGCTAGTATAATGAGAAGCCATGTAAGTTGAAGATGAGGTAAAATTGGAGCATCTGTCAGTCCTTGTGTGCCAGATTGGAGATGCTGCAGACAAACTAATATTTCAACAAAAAGTTGAAGCAAGTATAGATTTGTGACCAAAATGATTGCATTTGATAACAATGCCATAGCAGATGTCCTAGAGTTCATGCTTGGTTTTTATTACTGCTCTGTGAGTGTTTTTGGAAGTGAGACCTACCAGCACAGCTTGTGTGGAGCATGTTCATTATAAAATTTTATTTTACAGAAAACAATGAGATGGAAAATTTGTAGCTAATTTGGTACTTTCCTACTCTATCATGTTTCTTTACTTATTATTTGGGGAAAGATTCTATTCTTGTTTGATTTCTGTTGGTGTTTGCTAGCCTAATAAAGGAATTCATGTTAATTTAAAGTAGAGAATGAAAACCCGAGTTAATGTTCATTATCTAATATTATTTTTTAAGTATGGACTGTGGAAAGATGCACCTTAACCTAGGCAAGGTCCTCCTTTTCATCCATTCTATCTTATGGTTTTTGTTACCCGAGGGTAATTTTAAAAACGTCCTTCTTTAGGATCCCTGATTAGAAAAGAAACAGGAGATACATATATTTCAAAACATCATGTTGTACATTATAAATATGTACATTTTATCTGTACATATTAATTAATTTCTTTTTAAATAAGAAAGAAAGAAGAAACAGGAGAACCATGGTTTTATCTCTAGCATCTTTCTTCTATAGTTAGATTAGTAGTTGATATTTCCTTAAGAAAGCAATTGTTTTAGATATAGATGATTTAAGGTCTTTACATATTGTGAAGAATGTGTTCCTAAGTATACATGATGCCTTTTGGCCTCAGTGCTACATAAGGCAATGTTAACGTGACTCAGTGGAACAAAGTCACTGGCTCAGGACCCAGCTCCCACCACGTGTGCCTTATATAAAGGACAAGTATTCTGGGTTTCCGTAGAATGGGAGCTAGCTATATAACCTGATTGCCTTATAACAGATCCTTATTGGGAGAAGGCAATTATTTTCAAAGGTTGATGAATGTTAATGAAAAGTTACAAGTAATAGTCAAAATCTTAGAGCATTGAGTTTACACATAGGGGATATTCCAATTACATACAAGAATATTTCTGATTACAGGGACTGTTAGGACTATTTCTCTGCCATATCTTGTAAGTTAATTGTACTCAAGGACAAGTGTTCGTGTCTCCCTACAACTCAATGGCTTTGGATAAACATACGGTTTCATTTCTGGAACTCCTCTCTTTGCTTCCCTTTGAAGTCTTAACTCAGATTATTCTGTTTCCTAGCAGTTTCTGGGGTAGGAGTCTTTGGGTTACATGGAAACAAGTAGTATGGCTTTGGGTTCGCCTGCATGGATTGATCTGCAGTTGTTTCCTAGTGTTAACCCCCACTCCTGGCGAGTCTCAGTTAAATTGAAAATATTATGATATAGTAACATACTAGTGTGTTAAAATAGATATATGTTTAATTAAATAAACATGCCTAAGCTAAAAGAAGAAAAATAATCCCTTCAATTTCACTCTCAGCTACTTAAATGCAAACTTGCTCGTTTGCTCTAATTACATCATATGCTTTCTCAATGCTCTTTAAAAAATGTTGTCTTATTTTTAAAGGGGATTGGATTTCATAGTTGTTAAAACATTCAATCTATTACAAATAATTATCAGATATATCTGATGTTACGAATTACATAGCCAAGATAGCAGGCTTCTGGAACTTTTAACTGTTTAAAACTGTTTTTTGGGGGGATTTGTGATGATGGTGGATGAGAAACACCGCCAGACAGAGTGTCTCTGCAGAAAAGACAGCTTCTAGAAGAAATTAGAAGAAAGAAGCAAGCAGAGACTCCACGGGAGGAGGTTACCAAGGAGAACTGGAAGGAGAGACCTCCTGAGGAGCTTGGAGACCAGAGGCAAGGGTAGGTGGAGCAGTTAACTTCCCCATCCCTTGCATCTCAGATTGCTGGTGGGCTACCGAGCGGTTGGAGAGACCTGCGGAAACTAGACCAGAGACGGCTACCATCAGTGAGTGGTAAGACAGTAGCGGACATGGCACCAAGCTCCCATCTCCCTTGGGGCACCTCCATGTGCACAGACACGAGCAGGTGCCATATTGCTTCATTCTCCCCTCTCCCATCCCTATCCGCGGCTGCAAAGAGAGACAATATAGCCACCAGCTGGGGGCATCTCCAGGGAATGGGACCTTCCCTTTGGGGCCCTACAGCTGACTGAGGGGTACTCAGATGAGGAGCTCCCTACCTGCCAGCAATTCCAGGTGCTGCTCGCATAGTGATTTCAGGAGAACGGGGCAGACCCTGAGGCTGAGAGACATTGACCCAGCTTGGGCTCCCCATGGGGGAATTAGGACTGGCACAACTCTCCCTGGTGGGGTCAGGGATTGAACTCCGGAGCCCAAGGATCAGACCTGCAGAACAGACCCCGTGCACCCAGGTCTCGCATTGCCCATGACACAGAAGGGATATTTGGAACAAGGCTACTAAGGAATGTGTGCCTTCAGGGGCATATCAGCGTGCTCTAGGGCAATGTTGCTCCCAAAGGGGGGCTCTGTGCCCAGCCCAGGCGACGACCCTGCCAAGGGAAAGTCCCGGCCTGCATCACAGTGAGGGGAGACCTGGTGGTGTGACGTCTGGCCTGTTGGCAGAGGCCCAGGAGAAGCCGTGGAGCTGGGGAGGATAGAAAAGAGCAAGGATTGCTCCAGACTGCAGGTCTCAGACAGCCCCAACCCCACACGCAGACTTTCTGACTGAATGGGGCCATCCCAGCCCCTCCCTGACAGATTTTCCCAGAAGCAGAGAACAGGACTTTGTCCGCTGATAACAGCATTTGTGGTGCTCGAGGGCAGGCTTACCCAACCCATCTCCGCCCAGACTCACTCCCAGACCAGCCCTCACTGAAGTGGAGAATGAGTACACACCTGGAAATCCCAGCGCCCCACCAACCACCTGAGGCATTAGAGTGCCTCTCCAAAGGAACAAGAGCTGGTTACAGGACCCAAAAACAGCAGTGCAGCCTGTTTCTCTGAGGAACTGCCACCTACTGACAGGGAGGACATTCTCTACACCCTTCTATGGCATCTACTGACTCATCATACAGGGTGTAGTCAAATATCACTCACAAACACCACCTACTGGATCAGAGACTAAACAGGGCATGTCATTATCCGAACAAAAACCTAAAAGTGAGAAGTAACAACTGATCCAGATGGGAAGAAATCAGCGAAAGAACTCTGGAAATATGAAGACCCAAACAGAAGGCACACCACCAAAGAGGAACCCCAGCCCTTTAGAAATGGACAGCAACCAAAATCAGAACACTGAAATGACAGAAGAAGAATTTTGAGCATGGAACACAAGAAATTTCAGTGACTTACAAGAACAAATGGATAACCAATACAAAGAAAATGCAAAAAGATTCCAGGACCTGAAACAAAAATTCACTAAAGAAATTGAAACAATGAAGAAAACTCTAAACGAACTCCTAGAAATGAAGACTCAATTCAGGGAACCACAAAACAGTGGAAAGCCTCAAGAACAGGGTAGATCAAACAAAAGAAAGAATCTCAGAGACTGAAGATAACACCTTCCAATTAAATAACTCAGTCACAGAGATAGAGCAGAGGAACAAGAGAAAAGAGCAAAACCTACAAGAGATGTGGGATTATGTGAAGAAAACTAATGTGACGGTTATAGGGTTATGTGAAGTGGAAGAAAAAACCACTCAAGGTATTTGGAGATATAAGCTATTTGAAGATATAATAGAGGAAAATTTCCCAGGGCTTGCTAAAAATCTCCAGATACAAGTTCAAGAAGCTCAAAGGAGCCCTGGGAGATTCAATGCAAATAGGAAGATATCACGACATGCAGTCTTCAGACTGACCAAAATATAAACTAAAGAGGCCATTCTACGAGCAGTAAGACGAAAGAAGCAAGTAACATACAAAGGAAAGCCAATCCAAATAATGCCAAATTTCTCAACTGAAATTGTACAAACAATGAGAGACTGGGGCCCCATTCTCACACTTCTGAAACAGAATAATGCTCAACCTAGAATCTTATTCCATGCAAAACTAAGTTTTGTATACAAACGAGAAATCAAGACATTCTCAGATAAGCAAAGACTGAGGGAATTCACCAAGACAAGACCAGCCCTCCAAGAAGTACTCAAAACAGTGTTACCCATGGATCAGCACAAAAAACACTCATGAATGTAAAGCTACTCAAAAGCTAAATATCAAGGCCCAGATACGACAATGGCTCAAGAGAGAAAACAAAGCATCAAAGTTCAACCCAACATAATGAACAGAAATATGCCCCACCTATCAGTTATCTCAATAAATTTGAATAGCTTTAACTACCCACTCAAGAGACATAGGCTGGACGAATATATAAAAAAATACAAGCCAAGTATCTGCTATCTTCAGGAAACACATCTAACCTGCAAGGATGCAGTTACACTAAAGGTAATGGGGTAGAGAACAATATTTCAAGCAAACGGAAGCCAAAAGAAACCTGGCATGGCGGTGCTGATTACAGATAACTTAGGTTTTAAATCAACAAAAGTAATGAAAGACAAAGAAGGTCACTATATAATGGTGAAGGGTACAGTTCAACAAGAAGACATAACAATTCTAAATATATATGCACTCAACCTAGGTGCACCCAGATTAATAAAGCATACTCTACTTGATCTAAACAAATGTATAAACAACAACCCCATAATAGTCAAAGACTTTATCACCCCACTGAAAGCAGAGGACAGCTCCTTCAAACAGAAAATCAACAAAGAAATAATGGACTTAAACAGAACTCTAGAACAAATGGGCCTGACTGAGATTTACAGGACATTCTACCCCCAAACCACTAAATATACGTTATTCTTATCAGCTCATGGGTCATTCTCTAAGATTGGCCATATCCTAGGACACAAAGCATGTCTCCAACAATTTAAAAAATAGAAATTATACCATGTATCTTTTCAGATCACAGTGGAATAAACGTAGAAATCATCCCTAACAGGAACTCTCATTTCTACACAAAGTCATGGAAACTAAACAACCTTCTGCTGAATGATCACTTCATAAATGAGGAAATCAAGATGGAATTCAAAAAATTCTTTGAACTAAATGACAAAGGAGACACAAGTTATCAAAACCTGAGGGACACAGCTAAAGCATTACTGAGAGGAAAGTTTATTTCCATAAATGCCGATATCCCAAAGTCAAAAAGATCACAAATAGACAACCTAATGAATCATCTCAAAGAGTTGGAAAAAGAAGAAAATGCCAAAGCCAAACCCAGCAGAAGAAGAGAAATCATTGAGATCAAATCAGAACTAAATAAAAAGGGAAACTATACAGAAGATTAATAAAAGACACAGTTCGTTTTTGAAAAAATAAAGAATATTGAAACACCTTTGGCTAGACTACCAAAAAGCAGAATTGAAAAATCTCTAATAAGCTCCATCAGGAACAATAAAGGAGAAATTACAATGGATGCCATGGAGTTACAAGATATAATTTATGAATACTACAAAAAACCTCTATGCACACAAACTGGGAAATGTGGAAGAAATGGACAACTTCTTAGAAACACACAGCCTCCCTATGCTCAACCAGGAAGAAATAGAATTCCTGAACAGACTAATATCAAGTGCCACAATAGAAACAGCAATAAAAAACCTTCCTAAAAAGAAAAGTTCTGGACCAGATGGTTTCATACCCAAATTTTACCACACCTACAAAGAAGAACTGGTGCTTATCTTGCAGAACTTATTCCACAACATCGAGAAGGGTGGAATCCTCCCCAAGACATTTTATGAAGCGAAAATAACATGATAACAAAACCAAGAAAGGATGGAACAAAAAAAGAAAGCTAGAGACCAGTATCCTCTATGAATACAGATGCAAAAATTCTCCACAAAATCATAGCCAACTGAATCCAGGTGCTTGTCATGAAAATAATCCATCACAACCAAGTGGGCTTCATCCCAGAGATGCAGGGATGGTTCAACATATGAAAATCTATAAATGTAATTCACCATATAAACAGAAGCAAAAATAAGGACCATATGTTCCTCTCATTAGACACAGAAAAAGCAAAATTCAACACAAAAATCCTTCCTAAAAAGAAAAGTCCTGGACCAGATGGTTTCACACCTGAATTTTACCACACCGACAAAGAAGAACTGGTGCCTATCTTGCAGAACTTATTCCACAACATTGAGAAGGGTGGAATCCTCCCCAACACATTTTATGAAGCAAATATAACCCTGATACCGAAACCAGGAAAGGATGCAACACAAAAAGAAAGCTAGAGACCAATATCCCTTATGAATATAGATGCAAAAATGCTCAACAAAATCATAGCCAACTGAATCCAGGTGCTTATCAAGAAAATAATCCATCACAACCAAGTAGGCTTCATCCCAAGCATGCAAAAATAAACACCCTCTTATGATAAGAACACTCAAGAAAATATTCATAGATGGAGGTTACTTAAAAATGATACAAGCCATATATTATAACCCACAGCCAATATCATACTCAAGAGGGTGAAATTGAAAGCATTCCCACTTAGAACTGGAACAAGACAAGGTTGCCTACTATCTCCAATTCTATTCAGCATCGTGCTGGAAGTCCTTGCTACAGCAATCAGACAAGAGAGCGGAATTAAGGGCGTCCAAATGGGACCAGAAGAGATCAAACTCTCACTCTCTGATGATGACATTATACCTAGAAAACCCCAAGGATTCAACCAAGAGACTCCTTGAATTGATAAATGAATTTGGCGAAGTGTAAGAATATAAAATCAATACACAGAAATCAGATGCATTCATATACCCCAACAGTAAAAGTGAGAACCAAATCAAAGGCTCAATTCCCTTCAAAATAGCAACAAAGAAAATAAAGTACCTAGGAGTATATTTAACTAAGGATGTAAAAGATCTGTAATGGGAGAACTATGAAACACTGAAGAAAGAAATAGCAGAGGATGTAAACAGCTGGAAGAACATATCATGCTCATGAGTCGGCAGAATCAACACTGTCAAAATATCTATACTACCCAAAGTGACGTACAGAGTCAATGCAATCCCTATTAAAATACCATCATCATTTTTCACAGACATAGAAAAAGTAACTTTACACTTCGTATGGAACTAGAGAAGACCCCTTATAGCAAAATCAATACTAGCCAATAAAAACAAAATAGGAGCTATCAATTTACCAGACTTCAAACTATACTACAAGGCTATAGTAATTAAAACAGCTTGGGATTGGCACAAGAACAGGGACCTTGACCAGTGGATCAGAACAGAGAACCCAGATATAAAATTATCCTCTTATAGCCAACTAGTGTTCAACAAAGCAGACAAAAGCATACACTGGGGAAAAGAATTCTTATTCAAAAAATGGTGCTGTGAAAACTGGATAACCACATGTAGAAAACTGAAAGAGGGAGAGAAAAAATGGCATAGTAAAGGTAACCCATGGGATTCCTGCTCCCAGAGAAGAAGACATAGATCTTGGTCTCCTACACGCGAGTGGATCTCCCCCCTAAAAGGAGAGCATCGAGAATCCTCAGAGGTTCAGCATGGGACTCTCAAAAAAGGAAAAAAAAAGGTGATTGGGAGATTAAATCATGTTCTCTGGAAAGTGCAAAACAAACAATTGAGCGCTTGGGAGGGCACTGGCCCGACAGGCCAGGGGGTGAATTGGGAGCAGACCCACAGTAGAACTCCTTGCTTCCCCATTGACCTCCATACCCACCCAGCCAGGGTTCTATCTGAAATTGGTGGGAAATCGTGGCAGGAAAAGAGGGTGCTGGAGAGTGCTGCCATTAGTTGAGACTCCCCGGAGCCCCGTGCTAGGACAGCTCCAAGACGGGAGGAAACCGAACTGAGCTTATAGAGTACGCAGTTAGATGTCTTGCCTCTGGTAACGACTGGGGCCAGCCCTACAGAGCTGTTCACTAAGTCAGGGACTCTAAGCTGGAACTGCCTCAGGTGAATAAGAATGCACAGGGTGGGTCAGTAAGAGTGAGGGCTGTGGCTGAACTGGCAGTTGGGAAGGCGGCATAGAGGAGGAAACGGGGCATCCTGATGACCCAGACCCCCAACCTGACACCTGACACCTCCTAAATAGTCACCCCTAGTGCTGGTGCCCTGCGAGTGGGCAAGTGGTCGCCATTGAGGGGGTCCACAGCCCAGCCGCCATGGTGCGATACTGTGTGAAGGGTAAATCCCCTCCCCCAGCCTAGAGACTCTCCTGACAAATTCTACCCCTACACAATCTGCGATCGGCTCCCCAGGCCTGGCTTGATCAACCAACTACTGAGAAGAGGAATATATCCACTGTGGCACCGGGGTGCTGGACAGACTGAGGAGCTACTTCCTCCCCCTAGCCCGCATCTCTCCAGCCGAAAGTGGTAGTCTCCATCCCGGGAGGCGGGGTGAGACAAGAAAACCACCCTCCCCCAGATCTAGGGAGAATCTGCAGGGCCTGTGCGAAGTTCGTTAGTGGGTAGTATAAAAGACTTTGCTTCCCAGAACAGTTTAGTTCACCCAGTTGATCAAAACGCTGGGGCTGGATCACCTCCCTTGGTCAGTGGCCAACAATCAGGGCTGTGGTCAAGGAACAAATCCCTGTAAGTGGCCACAATAGCCTCCACAATAACCCCTCCCATTAGGGGTACCTTCCATGTATGGTGGAAGAGCTCCCCCGAGTGGCTGATGAAGAAACTACACAAGAGAGTAACTCTGGGCATAATCAAGGGATATAGATGGGGAGAGCTCAGTGAAAGATTTCAGGTACGTTAAAATATCAAACTGAAAACACTCCCCCAAGAGATACACCAGCTCTCAAGAAATGGAGACTGAACAAACCCAAAACACTAAAATGACAGAAGAATTCCAAAATTGGATTGTAAGAAAGCTCAATGATATGCAAGAAAAAATGGATAACCAACACAAAGAAACCGCAGAGAAAATTCAGGACCTGGAACAAAAATTCACTAAGGAAAATACAAAACACAGTGGAAACGTTCAGATAGGGTGGACCAAACAGAAGAAAGAATCTCAGAGCTTGAAGATAAAACTTTGCAATTAAATAAATCAAATCAGTCATAGAGATAGAGCAGAGAAACAAGAGAAAACAGCAAAGACTACAAGAGATGTGGGATTATGTGAAGAAAACTAATGTGAGTGTCATAGGGTTACCAGAAGGGGTTGAAGAAAACACTGAAGGGTTGGACAAGCTATTTGAAGATATAATAGAGGAAAATTTCCCCGGCCTTGCTCCAGATACAAGTTCAAGAAGCTCAAAGGACCCCTGGGAGATTCAATGCAAAAAGGAAGACGTCAAGACATGCAGTCATTAGATTGACCAAAATGTCAACTAAAGAGGCCATTCTACAAGCTGTAAGTCAAAAGAAGCAAGTTACATACAAAGGAAAACCAATCAGAATAACACCAGATTTCTCAACTGAAACATTACAATCAAGGAGAGACAGGGGCCCCATTCTCACTCTTTTGAAACATAATAATGACAGCCTAGAATCTTGTACCCTGCAAAACTTAGCTTTATATATGAAGGAGAAATTAAGAGATTCTCAGATAAGCAAAGTCTGAGGGAATTCACGAAGACAAGACCAGCCCTACAAGAAGTACTCAAATCAGTTTTACACACGGAACAGCATAATAAATACTCACGAACATAAAAACACCCAAAACATAAAGATTAAAGGCCAGATAACACAATGGCTTATGAGAGAAACCAAAGCAACAACGTCCAACCCAACAGAATGAACAGTGATCTGCCTCGCCTATCAGTTCTCTCAATAAATGTGTATGGCTTAAACTCCCCACTCAAGAGACATAGGCTGGCTTAATGGATAAGAAAATACAAGTTAAGTATCTGCTATCTTCAGGAAACACATCTAACCTACAAGGATGCATATAAATTAAAATTAAAGGGGTGGAGATCAGTATTTCAAACAAGTGGAAGCAAAAGAAGGCTGGCGTAGCAGTTCTGATTTCAGATGATTTAGTTTTTAAACCATCAAAAGTAGTGAAAGACATAGACGGCCACTATATAAGGGTGAAGGATACAGTTCAACAAGAAGACATAACAATTTTAAATATATATGCACCCAACTTAGGTGCACCCAGATTCATAAAGCAAATCTTACTGGATCTAAGCAAATTCATTAACAGCAATTCCATAATAACAGGAGATTTCAACACCCCACTGACTGCAAAGTAGAGATCCTCTAAACAGAAAATTAATAAATTAATAATGGATTTAAACAAAATTCTAGAACAATTGGGTCTGACTGACAATTACAGCACATTCTACCCGAAATCCACTAAATATACGTGCTTCTCATCAGCTAACAGTGCATTCTCTAAGACTGACCATATCCTTGGGCACAAAGTAAGTCTCAAAAAATTTAGAAAAATAGAAATCATACCATGTATCTTCTCAGATCACAATGGAATAAATGTAGAAATCAAACCTAAGAGAAACCCACATTTCTACACAAAAATGTGGAAATTAAACAACTTTCTTTTAAATGATTACTTCATAAATGAAGAAATAAAGATGGAAATAAAAAATTTCTTTGAACAAAATGACAATGGAGAGACAAGTTATCAAATCCTCTGGGACACATCTAAACCAGTACTGAGAGGAAAGTTTATTTCCATAAACATCTATAATCAAAAGTCTAAAAGATCACAAATGGATAATTTAATGAATCAACTCAAAGAGCTGGAAAAAGAAGAACAGACGAACCCCAAACCAAGCAGAAGAAGTGAAATTAACAAGATCAAATCAGAACTTAATGAAATTGACAACAGGGAAGCTATATAGAAGATTAATAAAACAAAAAGTTGATTCTTTGAAAAAATAAAAAAAAATGACACGCCTTTGGCAAGGCTAATGAAAAGCAGAAAAGAGAAATCTCTAATAAGCTCCATCAGGAACAAAAAAGGAGATATCACAACTGATCCCAAGGAGAAACAAGATATAATTTACGAATACTACAAAAACCTTAATGCACACAAACTGGGAAATGTGGAGGAAATGGACAAATTTTTTAGACACACACAGCCTCCCTAGGCTCAACCAGGAAGAAATAGAACTCCTGAAAAGACCAATATCAAGTGCCGAAATAAAAATACCAATTAAATATCTTCCTATAAAGAAAAGTCTGGCCTAGACAGTTTCACAACAGAATTTTACCATACTTACAAAGAAGAACTGGTGCCTATATTGCAGAAATTATTCCACAGCATCAAGAAGAATAGAAACCTACCAATAAACATTTATGTTGCGAACAGAAATCTGATTCCAAATCCTGGAAATGATGCAACAAAAAAAGAAAATTACAGATCAATATCCCTTAATAATACAGACGGAAAAATTTTCAACAACATCCTAGCTAACCGAATTCAAACCCTTATAAAAAAAATAATCCATCACGACCAAGTGGGCTTCATCCCACTTGGATACAGGGATACAGGGATGTTTCAACATACGTAAATCTATGGGTCAGCAGACTCAACATTCTTAAAATGTCTATATTATCCAAACTGATCGACAGATTCAAACTAATACTTATTAAAATCCAAACATCATTCTTTACAGGCATAGAAAAAATAAATTTGCACTTCGTTTGGAAAGAGAGAAGACCCCGCATATCAAAAGCAATTCTAGGAAATAAAGACAAAATGGGAAGTATAAATATGCCAGATATCAAACTTTACTACAAGGCTGTAGTAATTAAAATAATCTGGTATTGGCACAAGAATAGGATGATTGACCAGTGGAACAGATCCGAGAACCCTGATATAAAACCATCCTCATATAGCCATCTAATCTTTGATAAAGGAGACAAACACGTACACTGGGGAAAAGAATCCCTTTTAAATAAATGGTGCTGGGAAAACTGGATAGCCTCTTGTAGAAGGCTGAAGCAAGATCTACACCTTTCACCTATCACAAAAATCAACTCACGCTGGGTAACAGACTTAAACCTAAGGTATGAAACTATTAGAATTCTAGAGGAAAATGTTGAAAACACTATCCTAGACATCACCCTAGGCAAAGATTTTATGAAGAAGACCCCAAAGGCAATCACAGCAGCAGCAAGAATAAATAAATGGTACATGATCAGACTAAAAAGCTTCTGCACAGCCAAAGAAATAGTCATGAAAGTAAAAATACAACCTACAGAATGGGAGAAAATCTTTGCATCCTACACATTTGATAAGGGGCAGATCAATAGAATCTACTTAGAACTCACGAAAATTAGCAAGAAAAAATAAAACAACCCTATCAAAAAGTGAGCAAAGGACATGAATAGAAAATTTTCTAAAGCAGACAGAATAATGGATAACAAACATATGAAAAAATGCTCAACATCTCTAATCATCAGGGAAATGCAAATCAAAACTACAATGAGATATCACTGATTTCCCGTAAGAATGGCCTTTATCAAAATGTCCCAAAACAATAGATGTTGGCATCGATGAAGAGGGATAGGAACACTCGTGCACTGCTGGTGGGACTACAAACTATTTCAGCCACTATGGAAAGCAATATGGAGATACCCTAAAGCGATACAAGTGGATCTACAATTTGATCCAACAATCCCATTACTGGGCATCTACCCAAAAGATCCAATGACGCTCTACAAAAAAGACACCTGCACTCGAATGTTTATAGCAGCACTATCCATAATTTCAAAGCTGTGGAAACAACCCAAGCGCCCATCAATTCATGAGTGGATTAATAAAATGTTGTATATGTATACCATGAGTACTATTTTTCTCTAAGAAATAACGGTGATATTGCACATCTTATATTTTCGTGGATAGAGCTGGAACCGATACTACTAAGTGAAGTATCCCAAGAATGGAAAAACAAGCACCACATACACTCACCAGCAAACTGGTATTAACTGAGCAGCACTAAAGTGGACACATAGTAACTACATTGATGTGGTATTGGGAGGGTGGGAGGGGGGCAGGGGGAGGGTATATACATACCTAATGAGTGAGACATGCAACGTCTGAGGTATAGTCACGCTTAAAGCTCAGACTTGTAGGGTGAGGGGTGGCAAGGGCATTGTTTGAAATCCTAAAATTTGTCCCCCCTTAATTTGCTTAAATAATAAATAAATAAATAAATAAATGAAATTCTGAAACTCACAAAAAATAAATAAATAAAAGAAGAGTGAAAGAGGACCCACACATTTCACCTCTCACAAAAATCAACTCACGCTGGGTAACAGACTTGAACCTTAGGTGTGAAACTTTTAGAATTCTAGAGGAAAACGTTAGAAATACTCTTCTAGAAATTGGCCTGGGCAAAGAATTTATGAAGAGGTCTCCAAAGGCAATCACAGCAGCAACAAATATAAACAAATGGGACCTGATCAAATTAAAAAGCTTCTGCACAGCCAAAGAAAGTGTCAAGAGAGCAAACAGACAACCCACAGAATGGGAGAAAATTTTCACAAGCTACACATCCGACAAAGGTCTGATAACTAGAATCTATTTAGAACTCAGGAAAATCAGCAAGGAAAAAATCAAACAACCCTATCAAAAAGTGGGCAAAGGACATAAACAGAAATTTTTCAAAGAAAGATAGAATAATGGCCAATAAACATGAAAAAATGCTCAACATCTCTAATCATCTGGGAAATGCAAATCAAAATTGCAATGAGATATCACTTATGTCCAGTGAGAATGACCTTTATCAAAAAGTCCCCAAACAATAAATGTTAGCATGGATGCAGAGAGATAGGAACACTCCTACACTGCTGGTGGGGATGCAATCTTGTTCAACCTCTATGGAAAGCAATATGGAGATACCTTAAAGTGATACAAGTAGATTTACCATTTGATCCAGCAATCCCATTACTAGGCATCTACCCAAAAGAACAAAAGTCACTCTACAATAGGAACACCTGCACACGAATGTTTACAGCTTCACAGTTCACAATTGCAAAGTTGTGGAAACAACCCAGGTGCCCATCAATACATGAGTGGATTAACAAAATGTGGTATATGTATATACCATGGAGTACTATTCAGGTTTAAGAAACAATGGTTATATAGCACCGCTTCTATTTTCCTCGATAGAGCTGGATTCCATTCTACTAAGTGAAGTATCTCTAGAATGGAAAAATAAGCACCCATGTACTGATTGGCATTTCCCTGATGATTAGATTTATTTTTTTTTTCTGCTGTGATTGCTTTTGGGGCCTTCTTCATAAATTCTTTGCCTAGGCCAATGCCTACAAGGGTATTTCCAACGTTTTCCTCTAGAATTCTAATGGTTTCACACCTAAGGTTCAAGTCGGTTACCCAGTGTGATTTGATTTTTGTGATAGGCGAAAGATGTGGGTCCTGTTTCAGTCTTCTACATGTGGCTATCCAGTTTTCCAAGCACCATTTATTGAATGAGGATTCTTTTCCCCAGTGTATATTTTTGTCTGCTTTGTCGAAGATTAGTTGACTATATGAGGGTGGTTTTACGTCAGGGTTGTCAGTTCTGTTCCACTGGTCAATATCACTGTTCTTTTGCTAATACAAAGCTGTTTTAATTACTACAGCCTTGTAGTATAGTTTGAAGTCTGGTATATTGATGCCTCCTATTTTGTTTTT
>VBSM01003018.1:11242807-11260064 GCA_008086735.1 Cheirogaleus medius
GGGACACAGCTAAAGCAGTCCTGAGAGGAAAGTTCATTTCCATAAATGCCTATAACCTAAAGTCAGAAAGATCACAAATAGACAACCTAATGAATCATCTCAAAGAGATGGAAAAAGAAGAACAAACCAAACCCAAACCCAGCAGAAGAAGTGAAATTAACAAGATCAAATCAGAGCTAAATGAAATTTACAACGGGTAAACTATATAGAAGATTAATAAAACAAAATATTGGTTCTTTGAAAAAATAAACAAAATTGACATGCCTTTGGCTAGGCCAAAGAAAAGCAGAAAAGAGAAATCTCTAATAAGCTCCATCAAGAACAAAAAGGAGATATTACAACTGATGCCACAGAAATACAAGTTATAACCTATGAATAGTACAAAAAACCTTTATGCACACAAACTGGAAAATGAGGAGGAAATGGACAAATTTCTACAAACACTTAGCCTCCCTAGGCTCAACCAGGAAGAAATAGAGTTCCTGAACAGACCAATATCAAGTGCCGAAATAGAAACAGCAATTAAAAACCTTCCTAAAAAGAAAAGTCCCAGAGCAGATGGTTTCACACCCGAATTTTACCACACCTACAAAGAAGAACTGGTGCCTATCCTGCAGAAATTATTCCACAACATTGAGAAGGATGGAATCTTACCTGAGTAATTTTATGAAGCCAACATCACTTTGATACCAAAACCAGGAAAGGAAGAAACAAAAAAAGAAAACTACAGACCAATATCACTTATGAATATAGATGAAAAAATTCTCAACAAAATGGTAGCTAACTGAATCCAGGTGCTTGTCAAGAAAATAATTCATCACAACCAAGTCGGCTTCATCCCAGAGATGCAGGGATTGTTCAACATATGCAAATATATAAATGTAATTCCCCACATAAAGAGAAGCAAAAACAAAGATCATATGATCCTTTTAATAGATACAGAAAAAGCATTTGACAAAATTCAACAACCTTTTATGATAAGAACACGTAACAATATAGGCAGAGACGGCGCTTACCTAAAAATGATACGAGCCATATATGACAGACCCACAGCCAACATCATACTGAATGGGGAAAAATTGAATGCATTCCTACTTAGAACTGGGCAAGGTTGCCAACTATCTCCACTCTACTCAACATAGTGCTGGAAGTCCTGGATATAGCAATCAGATATGAGAGTGGAATTAAAGGCATCCAGATGGGGGTAGAAGAGATCAAACTCTCACTCTTTGCTGATGATATTATATTTAGAAAATCTCATGGATACAACCAAGAGACTCTTGTAATTGATAAATGAATTTAGTAAAGTATCAGGATATAAAATCAATACACACAAATCAGAGGCATTCCCATATGCCAATAACACTCAAATTGAGAACCAAATCAAAGACTCAATAACCTTTACAATAGCAACAAAGAAAATAAAGTACCTAGGAATATAGTTAACTAAGGAGGTAAAAGACCTCTACAGGGAGAACTATGAAACACTGAGGAAGGAAATAGCAGAGGATGTAAACAAATGGAAATCCACACCATGCTCCTTGGTCAGCATAATCAACATTGTTATAATGTCTGTAATACCCAAATTTATCTACAGATTCAATGCAATCCCTATTAAAATACCAACATCATTTTTCACAGACATAGAAAAAATAATTTTCCACTTCGTATGGAGCCATAGAAGACCCCGTAAAGCAAAAGCAATTCTAGGCAATAAAAAAAAAAAAAACAGGAGGTATCGATTTGCCAGATTTCAAAATATACTACAAATCTGTAATAAGTAAATCATCTTCGTATAGGCATAAAAATAGGGACATTGACCAGTGGAACAGAACTGAAAACCCAGATTTAAAACCATCCTCATATAGCCATCAAATCTTTGACAAAGCAGAAAAAAACATACACTGGGGAAAAGAATCCTTATTCAATAAATGGTGCTGGGAAAATTGGAGAGCCACATGTAGAAGACTGAAACAGGACCCACACTTTTCACCTCTCACAAAAATCAACTCACGCTGGGTAACAGACTTGAACCTAAGGTGTGAAACTATTAGAATTCTAGAGGAAAACATTGGAAATACTCTTCTAGACATTGCCCTGGCAAATAATTTATGAAGTAGACCCCTAAGGCAATCACAGCAACAACAAAAATAAATAAATGGGACCTGATCAAACTAAAAAGCTTCTGCACAGCCAAAGAAACAGTCACGAGAGCAAACAGACAACTTACAGAATGGGAGAAAATTTTTGCATGCTACACATCCGATAAGGGGATGATAGCTAGACTCTATTTAGAACTCAAGAAAATCAGCAAGAAAAAAAATCAAAGAACCCTATCAAAAAGTGGGCAAAGACATGAACAGAAACTTTTCAAATGAAGACAGAATACCAACAAATGCATGAAAAAATGCTCAACATCTCTAATCATCAGGGAAATGCAAATCAAAACTGCAATGAGATACCACTTATCTCCAGTAAGAATGTCCTTTATCAAAATGTCCCCAAACAATAAATGTTAGCTTGGATGTGGAGAGATAGGAACACTCCTACATTGCTGGTGGGAATCCAAACTAGTTCAACCTCAGTGGAAAGCAATATGGAGATACCTTAAAGTGATACAAGTAGATCTACCATTTGATTCAACAATCCCACTACTGGGCATCTATCCAAAAGAACAAAAATACTCTATAAAAAGACACCTGCACACAAATGTTTATAGCAGCACAATTCACAATTGCAAAGATGTGCAAACAACCCAAGTACCAATCAATCCATGAGTGGATTGATAAAATATGGTATATGTATACCATGGAGTACTATTAAGCTATAAGAAACAACAGTGATATGGCACCTCTTGTATTTTCCTGGATAGAGCTGGAACCTATTCTACAAAGTGAAGTATCCCAAGAATGGAAATACAAGCACCACATGTACTCACCAGGAAATTGTTACTAACCGATCAACACCTAAGTGGACATATAGGAATAACATTTATTGGGTGTCAGGCAGGTGGGGGGGTGGAGGGGATGGGTATATACATACGTATTGAGGTGAGACGCACTGACTGGGTGATGGTCACGCTTAAAGCTCTGACTCGAGGGGGGAAGGGGGCAAGGGCAATATACGTAACCTTAAGATTTGCACCCCTATAATATGCTGAAATTAAAAAAAAACTTCTTCTGATGTTCTTGATTTTATCTCTGCCTCCCTCTTCCCAAACCTGATTCCATTATCTGTCCTGTTAGTCTATTTCATCTTCAACATTTTTTCCCTTCTCTACCCAAATATCCCTGGTTTCCCTTCCTCCCAAGAAAATCTTCCCACATTCATAGTACCTCTCAGCCTACTATTTTATTTTTCTTATTTCTTTAACTAATTAATCAAATAAATATTATTGGAAATTTTCCATGTCTTTTAGGTGCTGTCAAAGAAGATGGTTAAGGTCCCTGCTAGACCTAGAACTAAGGCCTGTCTGACTCTGTGGTCTAGAGAATCATGCCACTGCAACCTATTACATGTTGTAAAAACAGTGAGAGATGTATATTAAGGACAAACATTTAATAAATACCTACTGTGCACCAGGTAATCTGTAAGGAGTTGTGATACAGCAATCAGAAATGTGAAACAAGATCCTCACTCTCATGGAGCTTCTGGGAACAATTTAACAAAGGAGATATACAAGGTGCTGGGAGGAGATATCATAGAGGGTTGTGATCTCATCTGGAGTTCAGAAAAGGCTTCCCTAAAGATGTGACAATTTCATACCAAGAGTGGTCTGCCCCCTCTGCTTGTACTTCCTTACCAGTTGTTCAGATGACTAAGTTTCATGGCTTTTTTCTACACATCCTTTTTTCTTTAATTTTTTTTGTCTACTCATCCTATAAAGGTCTCTGTAGAGGCAGCATTCTTTGACACCATCCCTCTCCCTTCTCTGAAGCTTTGAAACCCTTGGATTCATCGTTAACTTTATATACAGGTAGTTGCCCAATCTTATACAATAGGCCTTCTACAACACATTTCATATATTAATACAAATGTTTTTTGTTTCTTAAAAATTAATTTATTGAGGTGAAATTCACATAACATAAAATGAATCATTTTAAAGTGACCAATTCAGTGGAAAGAGCACATTCTCAATGTTGTGCAGCTACCACCTCTGTCTATTACTAGTTCCCAAACCTCCTGCACTCCAAAATACTGTAACCCTCACTCATTAAGTGGTTTCCCCCATTCCCCTCCCCCCTCAGCCCCTGGCAACAACCAATCTGCTTTTCGTCTCTTTGGATCTATCTGTTCTGTGTATTTCATATAAATGGAATTATATGATATGTGACCGTTTGTGTCTGGCTTCTTTCACTTAGTATGATTTTTTATTTAGCTTATCTATTTTAACATGTATCAGCACTTCATTTCTTTTTATGTCTGAATACCATTTATTTTTTATTTTATTTTATTTTATTTTTTATTTTATTATTTTTTATTTCAGCATATTATGTTTTTTGTTTAATTTCAGAATATTACAGAGGTACAAATGTTTTCATTACATGGATTGCTTTTGTACTGCTTGAGTCAAAGTTATAAGTGTACCCATCATCCAAATAATGTACATTGTACCCATTGGGTATGATTTCATGTATCCTATCTTCCCCCTCCCACCTGCATGATTTACATTGAGTTTTACTTCCATCTGTGCACATGAGTGCTAATCAGTTAGTTCCAATTTAATGGTGAGTACATGTGGTGTTTGTTTTTCCATTCTTGTGATACTTCACTTAGAAGAATGGTCTCCAGTTCCATCAAGATTGTTGCAAAAGGTATGTATTCATTTTTTTTGTCTGAGTAGTACTCCATGGTGTACATATACCACATTTTATTAATCCATTCATGAATTAATGGGCACTTGCGTTGATTCCACATTTTTGCAATTGTGAATTGTGCTGCAGTAAATGTTTGTGTGCAAGTGTCTTTTTGATAAAATGACTTTTGTTCCTTTGGGTAAATACCCAGTAGTGGGATTGCTGGATCAAATGGTAGGTCTACTTTTAGTTCTTTGAGGAATCTCCATACTATTTTCCACAGAGGTTGCACTAGTTTGCAGTCCAACCAACAGTGTATAAGTTTTCCTTTCTCTCTGCATCCAAGCCGGCATCTATTGTTTGGGGACTTTTTGATAAAAGCCATTCTCACTGGGATTAGGTGTTGTCTCATTGTGGTTTTGATTTGCATTTCTCTGATGATTAGCAATGAGCATTTTTTCATATGTTTATTGGCCATTAGTGTATTTTCTTTTGAAAAGCTTCTGTTCATGTCTTTTGCCCACTTTTTAAAGGGATTGTTTGATTTTTTCTTGCTGATTTGCTTGAGTTCTCTCCCAAGCTCAATCAGGAAGAAACAGAACTCCTGAACAGTCCAATAACAATCAATGAAATTGAAACAGTAATAAAAAATCTTCCAACAACAAAAAAAGCCCTGGACCAGATGGTTTGTTTCACAACCAAATTTTATCAGACCTACAAAGAAGAATTGGTACCCATGCTGCAGAAACTATTTCATAACATAGAGAAGGAAGGAATCCTCCTCAACTCATTTGACAAAACCAGTATCACCTTGAAACCAAAGCCAGGAAAGGACACGACAAAAAAAAGAAAACTATAGACCAATATCCCTGTGAATATAGATACAAAAATCCTCAACAAAATTCTAGCAAACTGAATTCAGCAGCATATCAAAAAAATACAATTTTTTATTTTAGAGACATGGTCTTGCTCTGTTACCAAGGCTAAAATTCAGTGGCATGACCATAGCTCACTGAAGCCTCAAACTCTTGGGCTCAAGCAATTCTCCCACTTTAGCCTCCCAAGTAGCTGGAACTACAGGCACATGCCACCATGCCCAACTGATTTTTTAAAATTTTTTTGTAGAGATGGGAGGGGTGTCTCACTATGTTGTCCAGGCTGATCTCGAACTCCTGGCCTCAAGCGATCCTCCTGCCTTGGCCTCCAAAAGTTTTGGCATTACAAGAGTGATCCACTGCCCTTGGCCAATATCCAATTGCTTTTTTTCTTTTCTAGGACACAGCCATAGTAAAGGACCTCATCATCCCTTGAGTAAATGATTGCAACAGCAACACTCTCTGCCCAGTCTCTATCTCCAGCTCTATCCTCACAAAAGGTACTTCAGTTCAGTAGTGCTCAGCCCTGGTTTTCCATTAGAATCACCTGAGGGGCTTTAAAAAATGTTAATACCCAGATCTCATCCCCTCAGGTTTCTGATTTAATGGATATGGTTGGGGCTTTTGTGCATCAGGGATTTTTTTTTAAGTTCCCCGAGTAATTCTAATATGCAGCTAAATTTGTGATCTATTGCTCTAACCCAGTGTTTTTCACACTTTGAAACACATCAGAATCCCCTGGAGGGCTTATTCAAAGAGAATACTGGGCACCACCCCCAGATTCTCTAATTCACTAAATCTGCAGCAGCCCTGCAGTTCTAACAAGCTCTTGGGTGAAGATAATGACACTGGCCCAGCGACTACTGCTCTAATTCTATGGCCATCACTAAATTTTCCTAAACAACAAGTCTCATAATATCAGTCCTCTGCTCTAAAACCTTAAGGATTCCCTATTATCTGTCAAAATAAGTACAAGCCAGTCTTCACAGCCTTCAATGCCCCTTTCCATCTGGTCCTAGTTTCCTATACTGCTATATTCCCTATTACTTCCCCTCTACACCAACTAAATGGGACTACTGGCTTTTCCTTTAAACACACCCAGTATTCTCTTGCCTTCATATATTTGCTTATATTGGTTTGTTTGTTTTTTACATTCTTAAAATAAATTTTGTGGTGTATATTTAAGGTATACAACATGACATTATAAGATATATAGAGTAAAATAGTTACTATAGTGGAACAAATTAACATATCTATCATTACATAGCTACCCATTTCCCCCACATACACCCCGGCCCGTGGCAAGAACAGCTATAAAATCTCATTTAGCAAAAATTCTGAATACAATACACTATTATTAACTATAACCTCCATGTTGTATATTAGATATTTTGACTTGTTCATCCTCCATATTTTCTACTTTATAGCCTTTGACCTACATCACTCTCTGTGTTTCCTCCCCCATCTCAACCCCCCAGTAACCACTGTTTTATTTTTTATCTGTACATATTTGACCTTTTTAAAAACGATTCCACATGTAAGTGAGATCGTGCAATATCTTTTTCTTTCTGCGTCTGGATAATGTCCTTTGGGTTCATTCAAATTGTGGCCAATATTAGGATCTCCTCCTTTTTTAAAAAGTTGAATAATATATATATATATATATATATATATATATATATATATAGTTTCTTTATTCATTCATCTACTGATGCACCTAGGTTGTTTCCATATCTTGGCTATTGTGAATAATGTTGTAATGAATGTGGAAGTATAGATATCTTTACAAGGTGGTGATTTCATCTCCTTTGGGTAAATACCCAGAAGAGGGATTGCTAAGTCTTATGGTAGATCTATTTTTAATGTCTTTGGGAACCTCCGTACTGTTTTCCATAGTGGCTGTACTAATCTACATTCCCACCAACAGTGTACAAGGGTTCCCTTTTATTCACACCATCACCAACACTTGTTATCACTTGTCTTTTTCATAATAGCCATTCTAATAGGGATGAGGTGGTATCTCATAGTGGTTTTGATTTGCATTTCCTTGATGATTAGTGATGTTGAGCACTATTTGCTCATATTGCTTTCCTGGCTGATGCTTTTATCCTCATGAGTTCACCTGTTGAAATTCCATTTTCCTTCAAGGTTTATCTCATATGCCTCTGTCAGTGATACTTCTTTTCCTCACTCTTCAACTTCCAATACATATACACACTCAGTCACCCATTAACTGACTCACTCATTGATATGGTTTGGATATTTGTCCCTTCCAAATCTCATGTTGAAATATGATCACCAATGTTGGAGGTAGGGCTAATTGAGAGGTATTTTTGTCTTGGGGGTCAGATCTCTCATGAATGTCTTGGTGCTGTCTTCAAGGTAATGAGTGAGTTTTTGCTCTATTAGTTCCCATGAGAACTGATTTTTTAAAAGAGCCTGGCATCTCCTTCCCCTCTCTCTCATGTTTCCTTCCTCTTGCCATGTGATGCTGGCTCCCCTTCATCTTCTGCCACGAGTAGAATCTTCCTGAAGTCCTCACCAGAAGCATATGCTGGCACCATGCTTCTTGTACAGCCTGCAGAACTGTGAGCCAAATAAACCCCTTTTATTTATAAATTAACTAGGCTCTTGTATTCTTTTATAGCAATTTGAATGTACTAAGACAGAAAATTGGTACCAGGAGTGGGTTGTTGCTATAAAGATACCTGAAAATGTGAAAGCAGCTTTGGAACTAGGGAGCAGGCAGAGCTTGGAGAAGTTTGGATGACTCAGAAAAAAATAAAAAGATTAGTGAAAATTTGGAACTTCTTAGAGATTGGTTAAGTGGTTGTGACCAAAATGCTGATAGAAATATGGACAGAGAAGGCCAAACTGATGAAGTCTCAGAGAGAAATGAGGAACTTATTGGGAACTGTGGCAAAGGTCATTCTTGTTATGCATTAGCAAAGAACTTGGCTGAATTATGTCCATGTCTTAGGCCTTTGTGGAAGGCTCAACTTGAAATTGATGAACTGCGGTATCTGGCAGAGAACATTCTAAGTAGCAAAGTGCTTGGGCTGCTTAGTGGTCACTTCTAATGCCTTATGGTGAACTGATAGAGAAAAGTGAAGCAGAGCATAAAAATTTGGAAAATTCGCAGCCTGGCCATGTGGCAGAAAGGGAACAAGCACTTTCAGATGAGGGATCCACAGGTGCTACAGAAAAACCACTTACTGTAAAAGGGAGCCAGGTGCTAATAGTCAGAACAATGGGGAAAAGGTCCCAAAGTCATGTCAGAAATCTCTGAGGCTGCCCCTCTCATCATAGGCCCAGAGACCTCAGAGGACAGAATGGTTCAGGGGGACAGGCCCAGGTGCTGCTGGCCTGCACTACCTCAGAACCTGCTCCCTGCATCCCTGCTGAGAGTTTCTTTCTCTCCTTATGAAGTTTTGGGTACCTTTACTCTTGAACATTTTGACATTTTATTTTGAATCCTGGGAGAGAGTGACTGGTTAGAAGGAGTATTTCCTAGCACTGTTAGTCACTTTAATGTGAGGGACTGTCTCAAATTTGTTCACACTGTCAATGAATCAGGATTATTGTCCCATACTTGATGGTATAATTTATGTACATAGTCCATTCCTGGCTTTCACTGACAGAAATTAAATGATCATTTTATCAATCATTATTTTAAAAACTTTTATTTCACACTTGATTCTGCAAAGAATTTGAGGCAATTTACAATATTTACATATATATGAATCAGACATGAATAAATCAAAATTTAAAAACAAATAAGAGTATAGAAAGAATAATACTAATACCTAAATGAAAAAATATCAACAGAATTGATATAGTTGAATTTCAGATTTGGTTCTGAGCTTCCTGGCAGCTAAAGCAAAAAGAAAGATATTATCAGTTCCTCCAGTTTTTTTGCAAACTCATATCATGAAAAGTGCCTTTTTAAAGGAAAAATAAATTACCACAAAACTTCTGTGTTAGCCTAATTACTTTTGTTGTTATCAAATTATGCAAAAAATAAAAGTGGGTACAGACTTCTCAGTCATATAATCTTGTACAGTTATAAGACTGAATATATATATATGCACAAAACTATAAAACCAATGACATCTAAAATTATTACATTAATTGAATGGACATTTGATGTTTTGCTGAAACTAAATTTTGAATGTTGGGCCTAATAGAGGAAAAATATATTGCATCCTTTATTTTCTACTTGTGGATTTGATTTGTTTGTTTTTGCATGATGGACTACCATTTGGGTTGTCATTGTTATCTCTGTCATTATGTTTCCTCTTTAATGAGGGACTCATTTTTAACCACCTAGCCATTTTTTTGTTAGGACAATTTAGCAGTACACCCCAGAATTCACTAATTATTTACCAAAAATACCATTTAAAGTTCTTGACTGCATATTTTCCACAACTCTTACAGTGAAAGGATTTAAAGAAGTGGGTAGAGTTTACATTCTTTAAATATACTGCACTATGTGGCATGGCACAGTACCGACAAGGAAGGGTTTAGAATTTCAAGAGCAGAGTTGAATCCCACCTCTAAAATGTATGAGCTGCACACCTTTGGGAAAATCACTTAACTTCTCTGATTCTCTGTTTCATCATCTGTAAAATGGAGGCAATGATAATACCTATCATTAGGATTGTTGGAAAGAATGAATAAGATATTGCATATAACATGACTGTATCAGTGATGCAGAACCAGTAGGAGATATATATTAAGAGATTCTCTGCGAGGAATTGTTTTGTGCAATTGTGGAGGTTGGCTAGTCAAGTATGAATAAATAGGGCAGACTGTTAGGAAGGGCGGGCTGGAACTCTTGGGCACAGGCTGAAGTTATGCCCCATAGGCAGCAGAATTTATTCTTGCTCGGGAAAGCCTCAGCTCTGCCCTTAGGCCTTTCACCTGATTGAATTAAATCCACCCAGATTATCTAGGATAATCTCCCTTAATTAAAGTCAACTGATTATGTATTTTAATCACATCTATACAACTTCTTTACAGCAATACCTGATTAGTGTTTGATTGAATAACTGAGGACTGTAACCTAGCCAAGTTGACGCATGAAACTCTCACAGTGTCTAACATAGAGACTGGCTCATAATGACTACTAAGGAGATGGTAGACAGTGACTACTGTTGGATTGTTGTGTGACAATGGGAAAGACAAAGAAGTGTTCTGGAAAACAGCCTGGGATAGAGCATGAGAATTTGAGTCAGAGACCTGAATTCAAATCCTATTATAGCAAGTTACTAGCTGGATAGGTTCAGGTAAATGACTTTTCCTCTCAAAGCCCCGGTTTCCTCATTTACAAATAAATGTGAGCTAGTACTCCTCACAGCTACCCTATAAGGTAAGTGTTAGATGAGATTAAGTAAAATGCCTGGCATGTATGATTATTCAACAATAGTAGAAATGCCACTTGTCCCATTTATTCTCCTCTTAACCTCACTGGTCACCTGCCTTCTCATCTATAGCATGGGAAAAAAAGATAGTACCTAGTCATATTTTTGTGAGGATTGAATGAAATAATGCACTAGAGTTTTAAATGGTACTTGGCACATAATAAGCACTAAATACTTATGTTAACAATAAGTATTCATATTACTATCCTCTAACCATCCCTTCTTGCAGTTGGGCTTCCAATAGATGCAGAATAACAGATAGCTTGAGCTTGTCCACTCAGAAGAGTCCTAGAGCCCTGGATTTTTATGTTGCTAGTTGAAAGCAGATCCATATGCTTTAGAGTCCTAACAAATGTTTTGTTTTCTTGTGTGAAATTTGGGATATGCTTTCAAAATTGTGGATATTTTACCCTCTTGTACAGTATCTGCAGGCGAAGCCAAATTTCCCCTTAGGAAGCATTTTTACATCTTCTCCCCTCAAATGAATAAGTCGTTAGAATTAAGTCATGGAAGTTCTATCTCACGAGGCTCTATGTCCAAACTATGGCACATTTTCCTGTTAAAATGAAACTGATATTTGCAGATTAACCATGTATACCAGATCTGAAGCCTCCTTTCCCTCAGCCCTCATTTCGAACCTATCCTCAAGTCTTGTAGACTCTACTTCCAATATATTCTAAATCCAACAATTTCTCAGCCCTGCTGCTACCACTGTAGTCCAAGTCCCTGTTCTCTCTGTCCTAGCTTCTCTCCAACCTCCACTGTTGCTCTTCTCTAATCCACTGTTTACAAAGCAGTCAGACAGTCCTCTAGAAACATAAACCTGATCATGTTTCCCCATCTTCCTGCTTAAAAGTCTCTGTAGGTTTCCTGCTGCACTTAGGGTAAAGGCCAACATCCTTAATATGTCATACAAGGCCCTTTGTGGTCTGGTCCTTGCCAACCTGCAGTGGACATTGTCAGTTTTGAGCCGCCCAGTACCCATTCCTTCTTCTAATTGTATCCCACTTTTCTTTTAGGAAATCATGTCTTTCCCATTTGATACAGTCTGGTGGGACCATCAATCAGGTGCCCTATTCTCCCCTAGATAAGGGACAAGCATGTCTTAAAACAAGGCAAATAGGATGCTCCAGGAACTGAAGGAGAGAGACAAAGAGTCATAAATTTGTTAAAGTTGATTCATTTAAGGGGCGGCACATAGACCTGGCCATTCCTACTATATGACTCTTCCTGGACTTCCTTCTCCCTAGCCCTTTGGAGCTTTCTAAATCCTGCCCATATGAAATCTGTTCTGTGAGCCTCCAATATCCTTCCCCAAACTGCTTCTCCTCTGACACGTGTGTCACTCTTTTCCTTTCTCACTCTGATCCAGTTATATTGATTTTTTTGTTGCTTTCAAAAAGAGTTCTTGCCTGACTCAGGGCCTTTGCACATGCTAAGTTACTTTGGTCTAGAATGCTCCTACCCCACATACTCACCCTCAATTACTCACCCTAAATATCCGAGATCAAAGTTATTTCATCATGATGCCTTTCCAAAGTTCCCTAATTAGCTCAAATGCTTCTATTGGAAGTCTCATGGAACTATTAATATGTTCCTCTTCTACACAGCTTTTAACACAGTCGTTATTTTATTGAATTGTATGAGTCTTGCCTCTTGAGTTGTATCTCTCTTGCCTCTGGGATGTTAACTCCAAGAAGGCAGAAATTATGTCCATTTTGTTTACTGATGCACCTTTGGTCATGAGGCTATGCCTACTATATATGAGGTTCTCAATAAATATTTGCTAAATAGATAAAAGCAAATTTGTGTGGAAATTTAAGCTAAAATATTACACGTATAAATCAGTTCATGCTTGTTGCCAGTGTAGTCATAGGAAAATAGAGTTAGGCCTTCTACATCCAGGGACACTTTAGTGGAAAAATTAAGATGTACTAAAATAGTTGTGACTCACTTCAACAAGACAGCTGCTTGGAGATTATGCCTGCCAAAGTCCTATATCTTCACTTCTTCATTTACTCATTCCTCTATTTATCCACTCATCTATGTAGTCAACAAAAATGTATTAAGAACCCAATTACTGGGGCTCCAAAGATTAATAAATGAGAACAGATAAGCTTTGAATATCAGATATATGCTTTTTTGTGGTTTCTTTTTTTTATTTTTATTTTATTATTTTTTTTATTTCAGCATATTATGGGGGTAAAAACGTTAAGGTTACATACATTGCCCTTGTCTCCCCTCCCCCCTATAGTCAGAGCTTCAAGCGTGCCCATCCCCCAGACGGTGTGCATCACACACACTATGTATGTAAATACCCATCACCTCCTGCCCCTCCCACCTGCCCCACACCTGGCAAATGTTTGTTTTTCTTTTTTTCTTAACATTTTGGTTACATTTTATATCTTTGCCTCTCCCTAGCAAGGGTTAGAGGTACGCCCTTCCCCTCCACAATGTTCACCACATCCCTCAGAAGTGGGACTATCCCTCCAACTCCTGAATCCCTAGTGAACACCACCAGCCTTTGAGCACGATAGTGTTAATCAGTCAGTACCAATTTGATGGCGAGTATATATGGAGCTCATTATTCTGATCTTGAGTCACCTCACTTTGGATAATGGGCTTAAGCTCAATCCAGGATAATATAAGCAGTGCTAGCTTGCTGTCGTTTCTTAGAATTGAGTAATATTCCATTGTAAAAATATACCAAATTTTAATAATCCACTCCTGAGTTGACGGACACTTGGGTTGTTTCCATGTCCTTGCAATAGTGAATTGTGTATATGCTTTTTGTTATAAAATGACCACTTAGAATAGTGAAAAAATAACTAGTTATTTCATGTACAAACAGCTACAAACTGATGTACAAATTGATCTTTTTCTCCTGTTAAGATAATTGCCCTCTTATACTCATCAAAATAACTTTCAGAGGAGGAGCAAGATGGCAGATGAGAAACACCGGCAGACAGAGTGTCTCTGCAGAAAAGACAGCTTCTAGAAGCTATTAGAAGAAAGAAGAAAGCAGATGACCATACATCGGATGGGGGTCAGAAGGAGGAGTGCCGGAGTCTATGGGAGACTCCACGGGAGGAGGTTGCAGAGGAGAACTGGAAGGAGAGACCTCTGGAGCGAGCAGTCTGGAGAACAGCGGCAAGGGTAGATGGAGCAGTTAACTTCCCCCTCCCTTGCATCTTGGACTGCTGGTGAGCTCCCCAGCAGTTGGAGAGACCTGCAGACACCAGTCCATAGACGGCCACTGCCACTGAGCGGTGAGCCTGTATCGGACGCGGCACTAGGCTCCCAAATCCCTCGGGGCCCCTCCCTGCGCACAAACCTGACCGCGCGGCAGGTGCCATATTGCTGCACTCACCCCTCCCCCGTCCCTACCGTGGCTGCTGAGAGAGACAATATAGCCACCAGCCAGAGGCATCTCCAGGGAATGGGACCTTCCCTTTTGGGGCCTTACAGCTGACTGAGAGGTACGCAGACGGGGAGCTCCTTACCCACCAGCCCTCCCAGGTGCTGCTGGCCTGGTGATTCTGGGAGAACAGGGCAGACCCTGAGGCTGTGAGACATCTACCCAGCCAGGGCTCCCCATGGGGGAAATAGGACTGGCACTCCTCTCCCTAGTGGGGTCAGGTATTGAAATCTGGGGCCCAAGGATCAGAACTGTGGACCAGATCCTGCGCACCCAGTTCTCACATTACCCAGGGCACAGAAGGGATATTCGGAAGGAGCCTACTAAGTTCTAGAGGCTGAGAAGCCCAAGATCAATGTATTGGCAAGACTGGCAGGTGAAGAAGGCCACCTGAATCACTCGAGAGGGTTGTTATCCCACAGGATCAGCTTCATGGAATTACAGGGAAGCTTCGAGGGACAGCAGTGCTGGGAAAAGGAGGAAAGTGACATAGTGGATTTGTCGTGAAGTTCCGAGAATCTGAGTGGTACAGCGGGGATTGGAGTACAAGCTGGCCGTGTTCAGTGGCTAGCCAAACAGGACTGTGTGATTTGTGCGACAGCAGGACAACTTCTCCTTCGCCGACCTCTGCAACCACGAAAGCAGGGAAGTGCCTGAAGTCAGTGTGAAGAGGTCCATAGCACATACCCTAAGATCTGCCAAGGATCATTCCTCCTGAATTCTAGATTTTACCTCATAAACCAGCCCCGTCACCTCTGATCCTTGATAAAGCAAAGAGATGAAAAAGAACCAGTGAAAGTTCACAGGAAACATGAAGGAGCAGAGAGAAAAGTCACCTACAAAGCAAAATACTCATTCTCCATCGTCTGACACCAACTTACATGATTTGAGTAAACTGATGGATGAAGATTTCTGAATATGGCTTGCTACAAAACTAAATGGAACTGAAGAGAAAATAGAATCACGACATAGAGAAACCACAAAAACGATACAGGAAATGAATGAAAGATTCTCCAAGGAAATTGAGATTATCCAGAAGAACCAAACAGAAATTCTGGCAATGAAGGAAACAATCAAGGATATCCATAAAACAGTGGACAACCTAAAGACCAGGATGGACCATGCAGAGGAAAGAATCTCAGAACTTGAAGATTATGCCTATACTCTAAACAAATCAGAGGAAGAAAGGAAACACAGAAACAAGAGACAAGACCAAAATTTACAGAAACTGTGAGATTATTTTAGAAAACCGAATCTCATATTAATTGGGATTCCAGAAGGGGACGGGAGTATTCACAAGGGCTGGAAAACTTATTCCACGGAATACTAGAGGAAAATATGTCAGGCCTGCCTAGAAATCTTGATATCCAAATCCAAGAAGCACTCAGAACTCCTGGGAGACTCAACGTAAGAAGGTCATCACCTCGTCACTTGGTTGTTAGGCTGACAAAAGTAAATGTGAAAGAAACAATTCTCCGTGCAGTGAGACAAAAGCAGCAATTGACCTATAAAGGTAAGGCTATCAGACTAACAGCAGACTTCTCATCTGAAACCTTGCAAGCCAGGAAGGATTTGGAGCCTATCCTTAATCTTCTAACACAGAAAAAAGCCGAACCCAGAATTCTTTATCCAGCAAAATTAAGTTTCATCTATGAGGGAGAAATAAAGTCATTCTCAGACAAACAATCACTGAAGCAATTTTCAAAGTCCAGACCATCCCTACAAGAAATTCTCAGACCCGCATTTCTAACTAAACAGGGAAGCGTAAAATCCTCAAAGTAAAATCCTCAAAGAATTAAAGTTTAGATCTTGAAATACATGATGGCCCAAGGAGTAAAACATAACAACAAGTCTCCACCCAACAATATAAATGGTAATCTTCCTCCAATTTCAATCCTCTCAATAAATGTAAATGGCTTAAACTGTCCTCTGAAGAGACATAGACTGGCAAAGTGGATAAAAAATGACAAACCTAGTATCTGCTGTCTACAGCAAACACATTTAACCTATAAACATGCCTTCTGGCTGATGGTCAAGGGATGGAAAACTATCATCCAGTTAAATGGAAGTCAAAAGAAAGCTGGGGTAGCTATTCTATTTGCAGATAACATAAGCTTTAAAATAGCAAAAGTAAAAAAGGATAAAGATGGCCATTATATAATGGTGAAAGGAAAGATCCAACAAGAAGATTTAACAATTCTTAATGTCTATGCACCCAATACAGGAGCACCCAATTACTTAAAGCAAACCTTGTCTAATCTTAACACCATGCTGCACAACACTGCCACAGTAACAGGAAACTTCAACACTCCACTGAATGAGCTGGACAGATCCTCCACACAGAAAAAAAGCAAAGAAATAATTGACCTGAACAGAGCCATTGATCAAAATGGTCTGTCAGATCTCTATAGAGCATTCCATCCAAATAAACTTGAGGTTACATTCTTCTCAGCAGCCCATGGATCCTACTTCAGAATTGATCACATCCTAGGCCGCAAATAAGATCTCAAAAAATTCAAGAAGATAGAAATTATACCTTGTATTTTTTCTGAACATAATGGTATAAAATTACAGGTAAATTCCTATAGAAACACTCAATGCCTCACAAAACCATGGAAACTAAACAATCTACTATTGAAAAATTATTGGGGAAAGGTAGAAATTCAGAGGGAAATCAAGAATTTCTTCGATCAAAATGATAAGGGTGAGACTTCTTACCAAAACCTGTGGGATACAGCAAAAGCT
>VBSM01003018.1:11273365-11292068 GCA_008086735.1 Cheirogaleus medius
GGATGTAAACAGGTGGAAGAATATACCATGTTCATGGGTTGGCAGAATCAACATCGTTTTTATTTTTTTAATTTCAGCATATTATGGGATTACAAATGTTTAGGTTACATATATTGCCCTTGGCCCCCCATCCCCCGAGTCAGAGCTTCAAGCATGTCCATCTTCCAGATGGTGCTCATTGCACTTATTATGTATGTATATACCCATCCCCTTCCCCCCATCTGCCCAATGCCCAATGAATGTTATTCCTGTATGTGCACTTAGGTGTTGATCAGTTAAAACCAATTCGATGGTGAATTTCTTTATTGATTTTCTGCTTTGATGATCTATCCAGATCTGTCAGTGAGGTGTTGAAGTCCCCAGCAATTAAGATGTTACTATTTATATCTTTGCTTAGATCTAGTAGAATTTGTTTTATGAATCTGGGAGCTTCTGTGTGCATATATTTAGGATTGTTTTGTCTTCTTTTTAAATTTCACCATTTACCATTATATAATGACAAGACCTTTCTTTGGGGGGGTGTGCATGTGCACAAACACACTTCAAAGACATGAATACAAAATTGATGCCAGTGGTGCAGGAAAAGTTGAACAGAATTTTCTGACTTCAACTGCCATATTTAATCTGAGGTGGTGGGGGAAAGACTTCACATGGAGAAACTCTGTGGAATCTGTCTTCAAGTATGTTTCATCTAGAAAAGGATTTCATCTGCCCATCTCCCACCTGTTTCTAGGTTCTCTTTTCTGTTGGAGCCACGTTTTGCGAGGCTTTTGCCTAATCCTGGAGTAAAAGCCATGCCTGTATTGAGAAACCAGGTGACAAAGCAGAGTAATTACACTATTGCAAACTAGTATAGATGTTGGGAGATTTTGCTTTATTGTGTCAAACTTGGTGCATAGAAATTGAGTTCTATTTGGGGCAAAATGGCTTTTTAGTACACTTATCTGATGGTGACTTACAATCCTTTCTTGGGAAAGCCACTTGAATCTTGACCTGTGCAGATTCAGAAACAAAATTCCTGCAGAGCAAACCAGCGTTTTGCTTTTGTAAGTAACCTTCCAAACACCATGAGCTCATCTGTAGTCACCAAAGAAATGGAACTATCCTATACTGAATACTTGTTGTGCTTCAGGCTCTGAATTCAATGTCATGCACACATCTTTCTAGTAAAAGGTTTATTAACCTCAGCACTACTGACATTTGGGACTATAAAATTCTGTTGCAAGGGGCCTTATAGGATGTTTAGCAGCATCCCTGGCTTTCACCCACTAGATGCCAGTAGTACCTCCTCCACTCTGTTAGAACAACCAAAAATGTTTCTAGACCTTGCTATATGTCATTTGGTAGGGAGCAAATTCATCACCAATTCAATCCCACTACTCTGGTCTCCAATCCTGTGTGGCAAGTGCTATTATTTTTCTTGTTTAACAGATGGAGAAGCTGAGGCTCTGAGAAGTAGTGGCTCACTCCGTATCACATAGCTAATGCATGGCAGAGTCCCTAGCTCCTTCTCCACTGTGGTATCTCCAGCCTGTTAGGTAATGAGAACAGCTGTGTGGGCCTGAGCATCAGCTTTAGACTACCTGGGAAATAAGTTACTTCACCTGTTGAGGCCTGAGTTTCTGTTTGTGTCCAAAAGGGAGAGCACTATAATTATGGCTGGAAGCATTAGGACTTACCCCATGATCTTTTGCTTTACACTCAGCAGTGGCCATCATTTTCATCATCATCATCATCATCATCATCATCATTGGAATGGAAGAGATTTCAGATTTTGAAGATTACGTCCTTTCTACAGCTAGGCCTCATTAGCTTTCTGGATGTCTGGGTTTTACCTAGAGCCAAATAGAAAGAAAAGGGGTGAAGCATCAGGAGGGCAGGGTTCTAATCCTGCATGAGTTTGGGGTAGTTTTTGCCCTTCTCTGCACCTCATTTGGACATGTGTGCAAGGAGAGGGTTAGACTTGAGTATCTCAAAAAGCCGGTTCAGCTGTAACCTCTTGTAAGATGGCTTAGACAGCATTAACTATAATGTGCATTAGATGCCCTTGGGACTCAGTATTATTGGCTTAATGGCTATGAATTTGGTGAACAGCTGAGGAAGTCTCACAGAGAGCATCTCAGGAATACCTTCCTTCTGCATACTTAAGAGGACCTAGGCATAGGCTAGTTCAGAGGTAGACTGTGCTAGAGGAAAATTCCTTGCTTGTTTTTCTAGGTTTTAAAAACCACTGCCATCAACCTGGGGAAATGCCACTGATTTGGCATCATAAAAAGAGTATAAAGACTTTTGCTCACAGTGCTATGGCTTTTATTAAGTTGCTGGGGAAAGTAGAGCACAGCATTCCTTATTATATATCTTTAGGTCAGAATTTTATTGCTTTTGGCCAAAGGCCATTGCTATACTTATACAGCAAAGGATGGATACAATGTAATTTTTAAAATAAATTATAAAGATCAAAACAGAACTAAGTTAGAATGAGTCTCTAAGAACTGTCAACATTTTAGCATTGTTTTCATAAAAGGAATCATTCCATTCCACTGTTTTAACTAGGGTCTACAATAGCTTATGCTTCAGTATTTAAAGAATTCAATGCAAAGAGACACTTGAAGTATATGTCTTCAAAATGTCATAAGTGGTTAAAATTAGAGTCTAAATTTTTGAGCTGTTTCAAGAAATAGATGATTTTGTGCACAACCATGGAGTTAATCCACATGTACATGTGTCTCAGACGAGGAGATTTTTGCTGGCTCTGCCTTCAGTTATGAAAGTGAGCATGCCTTGGAAAGAGAGTGCTATAAAGCTGGTCCTCCTTCTTGGCTGTACACTTGAAACATCTGGGGGAGCTTTAGAAGATACTGTTGCCAGAGTCCCACTGCCTGGGATTCTGACCCAGTTGGCTTGGTGTGTGGCTTGGGCACTGGGATTTTTTAAGGTCCTGCAGGTGATTCCAATGAGCATCCAAAGTTAAGAACTTCACTGTAAAAGCTTGTTTCTAGCAGGTAAGTTTTTCACAAGTGATTCCATTTTTTTACTCTTCCACAATTACCTCAGAAATGATACGTGGAATGATAACAGTTCTGGGCATGTAATAAGTGCTCAGTCAATGTGTATTCAATATGAATTTGAATCTAGAAGAAATATGCCTCTCAAAGAGCCAGCCTATCAAATAGAGTATTTGATCAAAGCACTTTCCACATAGGTTCTCTTTGCCTCAACTCCAGGTCTATACATCCAGTTGGCCAATGGACACCCCTTACATGTCCTATGATAGCTTCACATTCCATGTGCCTGAGCTTAGACTCATTATTGTACTTCTGGAAACCTTTTTCTCTTCCTCAGTTCTTTATGTCAACAATGAAAGACACCATCATCAAAGCAGACACTTAATGCTTCTTTTCTTTTCTCTCCCTCTCTCACATCCACTCAGCTAGATCCTTTTTAATTCTACTTTAGAAATGTCTCTTTAATCTGTCTCCTTCTTCCTTTCTTCTCCAACATCATAATCACTGCTTTAATATAGGCATCTCACATGCTTTGTTGCCAGAGTTCAAGGAGATCTCAATTCTGGCTGTTCATTAGATTCATCTGGGGAAATTTTGAAAATATCCTAATGTCTGGGATCACCTCCAGATATTCGTTTCAAATGCTCTGGGATAGGTCAGCATATAGGCATGTTTTTAAAAACAAACTAACACAAAAATACCCTGCTTTCTAATATGTGGCCAGGGTTGAGGATCTATCTCTATGTCTTATAAACTTCTCTTAACAGCCTCCTGCCTCCAAACATGTATGTTGTGACCTGCTGACATACTCTTATGAAATTCCCATTTATTTATTTTTTATTTATTTATTTATTTTATTTCTGCAAATTATGGGGGTACAAATTTTAAGGTTTCAAATAATGCCCTTGCCCCGCCAAGTCTGAGCTTCAAGCGTGACCATCCCTCAAACGGTGCACGTCTCACTCATTATGTATGTATATACCCGCCCCCTTCCCCCTCTCACCTGCCCAATACCCCATTAATGTAGTTCCTATGTGTCCACTTAGGTGCTGCTCAGTTAATACAAGTTTGCTGGTGAGTATATGTGGTGTTTGTTTTTCCATTCTTGGGATCCTTCACTTAGTAGTATGGGTCCCAGCTCTATCCAGGAAAATACAAGATGTGCTATATCACCATTATTTCTTAGAGCTGAATAGTACTCCATGGTACATATATACCACATTTTATTAATCCACTGCTGCTATAAACATTCGAGTGCAGGTGTCTTTTTTGTAGCGTGTCATTGAATCTTTTGGATAGATGCCCAGTAATGGGATTGCTGGATCAAATGGCAGATCCACTTGTATCGCTTTAAGTTATCTCCATATTGCTTTCCACAGAGGCTGAACTAGTTTGCAGTCCCACCAGCAGTGTAGGAGTGTTCCTATCTCTCTGCATGCACACCAACATTTATTGTTTTGGGACGTTTTGATGAAGGCCATTCTTACTGGAAATAAGTGATATCTCATTGTGGTTTTGATTTGCATTTCCCTGATGATTAGAGATGTTGAGCATTTTTTCATATGTTTTTTATCCATTATTCTGTCTGCTTTAGAAAATTTTCTGTTCATGTCCTATGCCCACTTTTTGATAGGGTTGTTTGATTTTTTTCTTGCTAATTTTTGTGAGTTCTAAGTAGATTCTAGTTATCAGCCCCTTATCAGATGTATAGGATATGAAGATTTTCTCCCATTCTGTAGGTTGTCTGTTTATTTTCATGACTATTTCTTTGGCTGTGCAGAAGCTTTTTAATTTGATCATGTCCCATTTATTTATTCTTGCTGCTGCTGTGATTGCCTTTGGAGTCTTCTTCATAAATTCTTTGCCTAGGCCGATGTCTAGGAGATTGTTTCCAACATTTTCCTCTAGAATTCTAACAGTTTCATAGCTTAGGTTTAAGTCTGTTATCCAGCATGAGTTGATTTTTGTGATAGGTGAAAGGTGTGGATCCTCCTTCAGCCTTCTACAAGTGGCTATCCAGTTTTCCCAGCACCATTTATTGAAAAGGGATTCTTTTCCCCAGTGTATGTTTTTGTCTGCTTTGTCAAAGATTAGATGGCTATATGAGGTTGGTTTTATATCAGGGTTAAATTCCCATCTAAACCCTTCAGGGGCTCCCTTTGACATCCATAGTAAAGTCCAAACTCCTTTGCAAGGCATCAATAGTCCTTGGAAATCTGATCACGGCCAACTTTTATGCTCCATCCCTCAGCACATCCCTTTTGCACTTTACTCCATGGGCTCACATGCCTCTGAGTTTGCTCCCACTGCTCCCTCCCCTGAGGTTCCATTCCTCCTTCTATGCCCAGCATTAATCCATCTGGATCGTTATCTTCTGAGATCCCCAGGGCTCAATCTTTGTTCTAGCACTAATCATATTGTAGACTTGTTAAAATTGCTTAATTGTTTGTTTCTCCCTCACTCCACCCCAACTGGATTGTGAACTCTTTGAGGACAGGGACCATGTCATATTCATCTTGTATTCCTAGTACCTGGGTCACCATTTGAGCATTGTAGAGATTAAAAAATTCAATAATGTGATTCAGCCAATAGACCAGTGCCTACTTCAACCCTGTAAATCCAAAGGAATAGAATTGACACAACACAAAATATTTATAAAATTTACTCTTCCTGTTATGAGGCTAAGCCCAACATAAATTTGATTCCTATCTCTCAGAAGAAAGTGGCAGTGTTTTTAGGTATGTTATTATAGTCCCATGAATACATACTCTGATGTGAGCCACAAATGAACAAATTAGTGCTTCTAAGGCACTGGAGAGGTGGGGGTGGTGGTAAATATAAGAGTGATTTTAGGAAACTCTTTTGTAATGTTTCCAGTTTTGCACTCTGTTTATTATCCCAGCCCCATGCCTTTGTTCAAATAGGTATTGGGTTGCTGAATCACACTATGGAAGAATTTTAGAAGAAAATCGATTAAGTGGCCCCCTTGGTACAAGAGGATTTCAGTCTGGCTCCTATGGCTTTAATGATTGTGGCTGTTATTCTCTTAGCACGTCATTTCCAGGAAAGTGCTTAGTTAAAATAGATACCTAGCTATTTAAATACGCAGTCCCAACCAATTGACTGATAATATAGAGCCCATCCAATTGCCCCTCTCCCAATCAACAATTTTCTTTTTCATAATTAATATTTAATGATGATTCTTTAAGTGAATTATACCATTCAGATATATATTCAGGCTCCTACATAAATATTTTTAATTTTTTAAGCTTGAATTACTGAGCAATTTTATTTTGTTTAATTATTTCAAAATATTATAGGGGTACAAATGTTTTTGGTTACATGGATAGATTTTGTTATGCTTGAGTCAGGGTTGTAAGTGTACCCATCACCCAGATATTGTTCATTGTACCCGATAAGTAGGTTTCTGCACATCCCTTTTACCCACCTCCCCCTACTTGATTTCCACTGAGTTTTACTTCCCTCTATGCACATGTGTGCTCACAGGTTAGCTCCAGTTTAAGAGTGAGTGCATGTGGTGTTTGTTTTTCCATTCTTTAGATATTCCACTTGTGATAATGGTCTCCAGTTCCATCCAAATTATTGCAGAAGGCCTTAATTAACCCTTCTTCATGGCTGCATAGTATTATGTAGTATACATATACCACATTTTGTTAATCCACTCATGATTCAGTGGGTTGATTCCATATATACCACAATTGTAAATTGCGAGTTGTGCTGCAATAAACATTCGTTTATTGTTTTTGATAAAATGACTTCTTTTCCTTTGGGTAAATACCCAGTAATGGGATTGCTGGATCGAATGGTAGGTCAGCTTTTAGTTCTTTGAGGAATCTCCATACTGTCTCCACAGAGGTTGTACTAATTTGCAGTCCCACCAACAGTGTATATGCATTCTGTTCTCTCTGCATCCATGCCAGCATCTATTGTTTTTAGTCTTTTTAATAAAATCCATTCTGACTGGGGTAAGGTGATATCTCATTGCAGTTTTAATTTGTGTTTCCTTGATTATTAGTGACATTGAACATTTTTTTATATGTTTACTGGACATTTGTCTGTCTTCTTTTGCAAAACTTCTGCTCATATTATTTGCCCAATTTTTAATGGGGTTGTTTGTTTTTTTCTTGCTGATTTGCTTGATTTTTCTGTACATTTTGGTTATTAGCCTTTTATTGGATGTATAGTATGTGAATATTTTCTCTGATTATTTTGTAGGTTGTCTATCTGTTCTGTAGATTATTTCCTTAGCAGTGCAGAAGCTTTTTAATTTAATAAAGTCCCATTTATTTATTTTAGTTGATGCTGTCATTGCCATTGGGGCCTTCCTCATAAATTCTTTGCCTAGTCTGATATCTAGAAGAGTTTATCCAGCATTTTCTTCTACAATTCTTATGGTTTCATGACTTACATGTAAGTCTTTTATCCATCTTGAATTAATTTTTGTGAGAGGTAAAAGATATGGATTCTGATTTATTCTTCTGCATATGGCTATCCAACTTTCCCAGAACCATTTATTGAATAGATATTATTTTCCCCAGTGTATATTGTAGTCAGCTTTGTTAAAGATCAGGCAGATGGTTTTTATTTGGATAGTCTGTTCTGTTCCATTGGTCCATATCTCTATTTTTGTGCCAATACCATGCTTTTTGTTGTTGTTGTTGTTTCTGTAGCCTTGTAGTATAGCTTGAATTCTGGTAAAGTGAGGCCTCTAGATTTGTTCTTTTCGCTTAAGATTGCTTTGGCTATTCAGGCTCTTTTCTGGTCCCAAATGAAGCATAGAATTAGTTTTTCTATATCTGTGAAATATGACATTGGTAATTTAATGGGGGTTACACTGAATCTGTAAATCACTGGATAGTATGGGCATTTTAACAATGTTGATCCTACCAATCCATGAGCATGATATATTTTTCCATTTGTTTGTGTCGTCTGTGATTTCTTTTCCTCAGTGTTTTGTAGTTCTTTCTGTAGAGATCTTTCACCTCCTTGGATAAGTGTTAATATATTCCTAGGTATTTTATTTTCTTTGTGACTATTGTGAATGATATTGAGCATTTGATTTGACTCCCAGCTTGACTGTTATTGGTGTATAGGAATGCTACTGATTTGTGTACATTGATTTTGTAACCTGAAACATTGATGAATATATTTATCAATTCCAGGAGTCATTTGGTGGAGTCTTTGGGGTTTTCTAGATATAAGATTATGTCATCATCAAAAAGTGATAGTTTGACCTCCTCTTTCTCAATTTGGATACCCTTAATGTCTTTCTCTCACCTTATTTCTCTGGCTAGGATTTCCAGCACTATGTTGAATCAAAATGGTGACAGTGAGCATCCTTGTCTTGTTCTAGTTATTAGTGGGAATGCTTTCAAGATTTCCCCATTCAGTGTGATGTTGGCTGTGGGTTTGTCACATATAGGTTTTCTAATTTTGAGATATATGCCTCTTATGCCTACTTTGTTGAAAGTTTTTATCATGAAAGTGTGCTGAATTTCGTTAAATGCTTTTTATGAATCTATTGAAATGATCATTCAGTCTTTGTTTTTGCTTCTGTTTATGTGGCAAATCACATCTATTGATTTATGTATGTAGAACCACCCTTGAATCTCTGGGATGAAGCCCACTTTGTCATCGTGTCTTATTTTTTGATATGCTGTTGAATTCAGTTTTCTAGTATTTTATTGAGGATTTTTGCATTGATATCCATAAGCTATATTAGTCTGTAGTTTTCTTCTGTGTGTGTGGCCTTTCCTGGCTTTGGAATCAAGGTGATACTGGCTTCGTAGAATGAGTTGGGGAGGATTCCCTTCTTCTTGAAATTATGGAATAGTTTCTTCAATATGAGTACTGGCTCTTCTTTGTAAGTCTTGTAAAAATTTATCTGTGAATCCCTCTGGTTTGGGGCTTTTTTTCTTGGAAGCTTTTTTCTTAATGCTTCGATCTCATTGCTCATGGTTTGTTCAGGAGTTCTATTTCTTTCTGATTGAGTCTTGAAAGGTTGTGTGTTTCCAGGAATTTGTCCATTTCCTCTACATTTTCAAGTTTATGTGCATAGAGATTTTCATTGTATTCACCGATTATATTTTGTATTTCTGTAGTATCAATTATGCTATCTCCTTTTTCATTTCTGATTGAACTTATTTGAGTCCTTTCTATTCTATTCCTGGTTAATCTAGCAAGAAGTCTATTAATTCTGTTTATCTTTTCAAAGAACCAACTTTTGTTTCATTAATCCTTTTTATTGCTTTTTTGTTTTCCATTTTATTTAGTTCTACTCTGACCTTAGTTATTTTTTTTTTCTTCTACTGGCCTTGGGTTTGGTTTGATATTCCTTTTCTAGTTCCTTGAGGTGTGTCATTAGATTGTCAATTTGTGATCTTTCTGTCTTTTTGATATAGGTATTTAAAGCTATGAATTTTCTCCTTAGGATTGCTTTTGCTGAGTCTCATAGATTTTGATAGCTTGAGTGCCCTTTTTCATTCAGTTTAAGAAGTCTTTTGATTTCTATTTTAATTTCAATATTGACCCAATAACCATTCAGCAATAGGTTGTTTAATTTCCATGACTTTGTGTAGAATTGAGTATTTCTCTTAGAGTTGATTTCTAGTTTTATTTCACTGTTGTCTTAGAAGACACATGGTATGAATTCTATTTTTTTGAATTTGTTTAGACATGTTGTGTGGCCTAAGATATGATGAATTTTGAAAAATGTTCCATGTGCTGATGAAAAGTATATTCGGTAGTTTTGTGTACAATGTTCTGTAAATGTGTGTTAGGCCCATTTGTCTAGAGTCCCATTTAATTCCAGTGTTTATTTATTTATTTATTTTCAGCTTAGATGATCTGTCCAGTTCTATCAGTGAGGTATGAATTCCCCATCAATTATGATACTCCTGTTTATCTCTTTGCTTAGATTTAGTAGGGTTTGCTTTATGAAGCTGGGCATGCCTATGTTAGGTGCATAAATAGTTAGGATTGTTATGTCTTCTTTTTGAATTCCTCCCTTTACCATTATATAATGACCATCTTTATCTGCCTTTACTATTTTCAGTTTAAAGCCAATTTTATCAGGTACAAGAATGGCTATGCCTGCCTTTTTTGACTTCCATTAGTCTCTCAAATAATTTTCCTAGCCCATGTGTGTTTTTATTCACCCTCAGGAATGTCTATGATTATTATATTTGGCCGTTGTACATAATCTCATATTTTTTGTAGGCTTTGTTTATTCCTCTTAATTCTCTGTTATTTATTTTTTACTGACTGGGTTAATTTGAAAGAGTTTTCTTCAAGCTCTGAGATTCTCTCTTCTGCCTGGTCTAGATTATTCTCAAAGCTTTCCATTGTGTTTTTTATTTCATTAAATGGATTTTTTATTTCCAGAAGTTCTATTTGTTTTTTTTAATAAATAATGTTGATCTCTTTAGTGAATTTTTCATTCATTTCTTGAATTGTTTTTCTTTTTTTTTTTTTTTTGAGTTGGTTTTCCATTTTCTCTTGGATTTCATTGACCTTCCTTATAATCCATATTTGGAATTCTTTATCTGTCATTTCAATATTTTCATTTTGGTTGGTATCCATTGCTAGATAGCTGGTGTTCTCTTTTGGGGATGTCTTTTCGCTCTGGTTTTTCATACTTCCAGAGTTCTTTTACTTATTCCTTCTCATCTGAGACAGTCATCACTCCTTATTTTTGGGTTTTCTTTTGTTTAAATGGAACCCTCACACACACTTGTAAAGGTATGTGTATAGCATATGTTGGGTAAGAACCTTTGGGTTTGCTTGTGGGTACTTTTATGGTGATCTATGTTCTGGATGGATGCCTTGGTTATATATATCCTTAGTGTGGTGACTTTCTCAGTTGCTAGTTGTTTGTAGGCTGTAGTAGTGGTGATCTATGTGTGTGGGCTGATTCCCTTCTCTTTGATGAGGGAAGATGGAGGTTTCTGAGATCCTTTCTTTTATTCCCTGTCCTGTGGTCTTCTTAACAGTGAGAATTGCATTGGCATGCCCAGTTTAATCTCTGAGACAGTATGTGGTGTTGGTTGGTAAGAATAAACCATATCCTGTATGATTGAGTCAGCAAATGCTGTAAAGAGCTTTTCAAATTGACCTCCCTGTCAGTAGGTGGTGATTGCTGGGAGGAACAAGCTACAGTGTTTCTTTGGTGGGGGGAACTGTGACTGGCTCTAGCCCCTCAGGAGAAGCACTCAAATGCCCAAGATTATGGGTGGGGCACTGAAACTTCCAGGTGAGTCTTTATTCTCTGCTACAACACAGGCTTGTGGACAAGGGGCCATCTGAGATTAATGATTTGGCTGTGAGGTGTGAGTTTATTTCATCTCCCCCTTCTGCTGCTCCACAGTTTCCTTCCAGCATCTTCCAGCAGGCAGAAGCTCAAACTAGCTGAGTTCCCCATGATGGTACTGTGGTCTGGGAGCTTCTCTGTCCAGGATCCTGCCCTGGGCCAAGAGCATGGCCTTCCTGTGGGGGGAGAGGTGCTCCATGAGTGCACTGCAGTTGGGACCCACACTGCACTCTTTTCAGTTCTGGCCACGCAGACTTCCTTGCCTCCCAAGATTAGCTCACAGATCTCCCCTCTGTGCCCCTAAACAACATTATCAAGTCCTGGGGGTACAGGATCTGGCCTGCAGACCTGTCCCTGAGTCCCCCAGATCAATCCCTGAACATGCCAGGGAGAAGTGTACTAGTCCTGAGTTGTCTATGGGGTGCTCAACCAAATTTGATGTCCCTCTGCTTCGGGATGTGCCCTGCTCTGGATCAGTCAGGCAAGAAGCACTGGGGAGGGCCAGTGAGCAGGAACCTCATAGTATGTGCACCCCTTATTTTGCTCCAGGTCTTTAAGAGGAAACATTTGAGCCCTACTCTTTGTGGAAGCACCAATAGAGGGGAAGCAGCTGCTCCTGATAGTCCAGGCTCAATCATTTCTGTCAGCAGCCATGGGCAGGAGAGTGGAAGGGGAGGAAAAGAGTCTGAATGTAGGATTTCTAGCACTCTGGTCATCTGTGTCCCTCTTTCTGGAATGCAGCCCACCTGGAATGTCCAGGCTCTGGGGTCATGCAGATTCCCTGGGACTCAACAGTCCCCTGTGCCTCCTACATTATGGGCCAGAGTTGGGAAATGTTTGTGTGGGAACCAGCGAGACAAAAACTTGGGGATGGAAGCTCCATGGGGAGGACAATGGCACATGATGGGTGGAGAAGCAATATGGCTTCTGCTATCTTGGCTTGGGTCAAGTACCCCAAGAGGGCTGGCAGGCTGGTGCTTTGTCCTCAAGAAGCTTCTAGTTTACTAGTGGCAGCAGCTTTTTGGATCATGAGGGTAGAAAGGCTCTCCAGAAGTTCAGGAGCCTGCTGACTGCCGGAGGTGTTCAGGAGGGAGAAACAAACTGCTCTACCTACCCTTTTCACTGGATTCCAAGCCTCTTGGGGGTTGTCCTTTGCTCCTTCTTGTTCTGCTCTCCAACTTATTCCTGTGGAACCTCTTATAGGTTCTGGCACTTTTCCCTCAGAATTACACCCAATGTATGATTTTTTTTTCATCTAAAACTTTTCCTTCTTTCTGAGATGTTCTTTCTGAGATGATCTGGCAGCTGGTGTCTCTGGTCAGCCAGCTTGTCTCTGAATCTCTAAGTAAATATATTAAATATGTATTTATAACATATCTCATTTCACCAAGCAGTTGAGGCAACTTATAAGAAAACAAAAACATTACATAAAAATTAAAAAGTATTCCAGGTTTGTAAAGGTTACAAGCTGTTATAAAATATTAGCAAATACAGGGATAAAGGTTTCTAGAGTCAGTTGAGGGAGGAAAAATGCCAGGCATGATAGCTTTTTAAATTTTGTCATTATATTATTATCCTGGATCTTATAGAATAAAAATACGGCATGCTATTTTTTATGAAACATTTTCTAAGAATGAAAAAAATTAGTGTTTCATGACTGCTTATTCTGTACTTCATTGACTTTTTGTGTTAAAAATGTAAACAAGAAGTATTAACAGTATCTATTCAAGGTTTTCCTAAGACCCTATCATCAAGTAACAAGTTGCAACGCTATCCACTGCAACCTTGGCAAAACAGACCAGGGCTAAGGATTACATCACTTTCTTTATACGTCAGAAAATAAGAGGAAAACACATATATGCAAGGAGAAAAGTCACCAGGAACATCCAATACAGTAAATAAATTGAATAATAAATGCAGGGAAAAAGCTTAAAGTTTATTACTTGCACATAATAGCAATTTAGAATTCGTACAGGGATAATGAAATATCCTATAATCTGATTTCAAGATTGAGTGTGTCATTAAGGTGAAGGTTGAATAGAAGTGGGATTGAGATATCCCCTTATTCACCCATGGTCAAAGAACTCGAAATTCCTACCTTTCTTTTATCTAGTGTTCCAGGGAGAACCTACTGAAGCAGAACTATGAGACACCTATCAATGATGGTGCAATTTGGCTAGAGCTGATTTCTGGTGACAGAACCAAAAGCTGCAGCAAAATCCACAAATGCAGTAGAGAAGTGTTTAGTAGGGCTTCATATACTTTGTTGTATGCAACGACAGAGTTGTTTTTATTACATAGCAAGTTATTCTCAACTAAGCTTAATACCTTAAACATCTATTTAATGAGAATTTTAAAAGTCTATTACTAGACTCTGATCAGGAGAGTGATTGATATATATATATATATATATATATAATACATCTTGTTTCCTATAGTATTTGATATTTATTCATCCAACAAATATTTATCAAATGGAAACTATGTGCTACTCTTTTGACAGGCACTCTTCTAGGCACTGGGGATAGAGCAGTGGAAAACAACAATTAAAAATCCATGTTTCTTGCAGCTGACATTCTAGTTGCAAAGAGAAAAAAATATCAAATAAATAACATAGTTTGCTGATGTCAGTGCTGAGGCTAGAGGGTACTTGGCCAGTGGGGCCTTAGATAGGGTGGGGGTATTATTTCATATAAGATGGTACAATACTTTGGATGTTTGTCCCCTTCAAATCTCATGTTGAAATTTGATACCCAGTGTTGGAGGTGGAGCCTAATGGTAGGTGTTTTTGTCATAGGGGTGGATCCCTCAGGAAAGGCTTGGTGCCATTCTCTCAGGAATGAGTGAGTTCTCACTCTTAGTTCCCACAACAACTGATTGTTGAAAAGAGCCTGGCACCTTCTGCCCTTTATCGCTTATTCCCTTATTCTTGCTATGTGATGCCTGCTTCCTTTTTCCTTCCACCATAAGTGAAACAGCCTGAAGCCCTCATCAGAAGCAGATGCTGGCACCATGCTTCTTGTGCAACCTGCAGAACCATGAGTCAAATAAGTCTCTTTTCTTTATAAATTATCCAGCCTCAGTATTCATTTATAGCAACACACAGCAGACTAAGTCAGATGATTAGGGAAGGCCTCTATAATCAGGTAAGCAGAGACCTGAAGGAAGGGAGAGAGAAAGCCATGCTGCTATCTGGGTAGAGTATCCCAGGTGGAGGGAGCAGCAAGTTCAAAGGTGCTGGAGTACAAAGGTTAGTGTTTGAAAAATGGCCAGGGGGCCAGCATGACTAGAGCTGATTGTGCCAGGAGGAAAGTGAAAGGAGAGGAGAACAGAGTGATGGCAGGGGATGGAAGGAGGGGACACATAATGTTGTCTAGCCATAGTGAAGAACTTTGGAGTTTACTGGGAGCAGAATGGGATGCCAGGGTCTCTAATGGCTTCTTGAAGATGGAGAAATGAAAACTGGCTGGAAGTACAGTTAAGTGAATTCCTGGCTGATGGTGCCACTCCATCGAAAGTGATGATTAAGGGATCAATGCAAAAGTGGAGGGAGGTCTCTATTTGGCCTACAGTGGAGTTCTGCACTTGACTGCACAATCATATGCAATTTCTTTGACTTGGGTAAATAATTGTGATTATATTAATAGCTAATACTTAAAAAGTACTTACTGCAAGCCAAGCACAGTTCCAATTGCTTTACATATATTCACTCATTTAATTCACACAACAGCTTTATGAGTAAGCATTCTTATAATCATCACTTTGCTGATAAGCCTATGGAAACACTAAGGGGCAAAATAAATGTCCCTGGGTCATAAGCCTAGTATGATGGTGGCCTGGTTCCAAAGTCAGTCCTTGTAATCATCATACCACATTCTCAACATAAAACACCTATATGCTCACCAAATTTTGAGATACAACAAAACTGGAATAAGTGATAATATGTTTATTGACAGAAGCAGGATACATATTAGAGACAATTTTCCGTTGTGATATAGAGCAATGGTCCCGAACCTTTTTGGCACCAAGGACTGGTTTAATGCAAGAAATATTTTCCATGGGGTGGGTGGGAGGGAGGAGGCAGAGCTCAGGCGGTGATGTGAGCGATGAGGAATAGCTGTAAATACAAATGAGGCTTCACTTGCTTGTCTGCTGCTCACCTCCTGCTGTGTGGTCCCTGGTTCCTAAGTTTCATAGAAGACAATTTTTCCATGGACCCGGAGTGGTGAGCTCTGCCGCCCATTTCCTAACAGGTCATGGACTGGTACCAGTGCAGCCCAGGGGCTGGGAACCATAGAACTAGAACACATGCAAATATACACACACCACTTGAACACAAGTTTTATACAACAGTAATCACTTTTACTATGTTAAATGTACTCTATCTTCTCTTCCTTTATAATTTTATTTTTAAAGTATCTCAGTAACAGATTTCAGCCCGCAGAGCAATGTATTTCTGAAATCTAGTACTCCCAGAGTGCAACCATCACATGCATTTATCACTAAACCCACCCACTCACACATATATACCTCTTGTCCAGGTATTTCCAGGGAGTTGTATTCTCTAACTGAATAAAGACAAGCTATAGGAATGGGCTGTGGGGAAATTGGCATTTTGGCTATATTACAAAATAGCCCCATGGAATAGAGGGACAAGGACTTAGTTTTCTCATTAAGGAAACCTCATAAACTGAACTGGAACTGGTGAGGAGATAGCAAGAAGGCAAGTTCTATATCCAGTTGTGTAGCACAGACTAGAGCATGGAATGTATTGTCCAGTTCTGTGTCAATAACTTTGCAGTTGCATTTGGTAGAAATTCCCCTGTGATCTTGACAGATCTTGTCATCAGCCCTAGTGTTCTATATTGTGAGTTCCATTTTTTTCCTTGAGTGTCTGTATATTTCATAGATATTTTAAGAGAGAAACTGCATCAAGGGGTGGTAATCTTTTTTTTATTTTTTATTTCAGCATATTATGGAAGAACAAATGTTTAGGTTATGTATATTGCCCTTGTCCCACCCAAGTCAGAGCTTCAAGTGTGTCCATCCCTCAGACGGTATGTACCACACCCATTAGGTGTGTATATACCTATCCCCTCCTCCTCCCTCCCATCTACTTGATACCTGATCAATGTTATCACTATATGTGCACTTAAGTGTTGATCAGTTAAAACAAATTTGATGGTGAATACATGTGGTGGTTGTTTTTCCATTCTTGAGATACTTCACTTAGTAAGAATGGGATCCAGCTCTGTCAAGGACAATACAAGAGGTGCTGGATCATCATTGTTTCTTATGGCTGAGTAGTACTCCATGGTATATATATATAACACATTTTATTAATCCACTCATGGATTGATGGGCACTTGGGTTGTTTCCACATCTTTGCAATTGTGAATTGTGCTGCTATAAGCATTCTAGTGAAGATGTCTTTTTTATAGAATGCCTTTTGTTTTTTGGGTAGATGCCCAGTACTGTGATTGCTGGATCAAATGGTAGATCTGCTTGTATCTCTTTGAGGTATCTCCATATTGCTTTCCACAGAGGTTGAACTAGTTTGCAGTCCCACCAGCAGTGTAGGAGTGTTCCTATCTCTCCGCATCCATGCCAACATTTATTGTTTGGAGACTTTTTGATAAAGGCCATTCATACTGGAGATAAGTGATATCTCATTGTGGTTTTGATTATTAGTTTGCAGTCCCACCAGCAGTGTATGAGTGTTCCTATCTCTCTGCATCCACACCAACATTTATTGTTTTGGGACTTTTTGGTAAATGCCATTCTCACTGGAGTTAGGTGATATCTTGTTGTGGTTTTGATTTGTATTTCCCTGATGATTAGAGATGTTGAGCATTTTGTGGTAGATAATTTTTGCTAAAGTTCAATGTTTATTGTTGTGTTTACTAATAGGAAAGATATATTTTATGTTTTGTATTCCCCATCCTTCATTCATTCCTGCCTTTCTTTAAACCATCATTTGGGTTGTGGTCAGTTATTGTTATTTCTCATTTTTGACAGGGAACTAGATTTTAAGTAATCATTGATTCCTTTGGTAAGAAAGTAAATTTAATATCCCTAAATACAACATAAAAATATAAAAATATCATTTAAATAGAAATTTATCTTTATATCTTTAAATTATCATTAATTTAATGACTTGGTAGTTATGTATTTTTTCAGTGAGAGTTTGTCTGCCTTCTATGCTACAGGTTCTTGAGGACTTGCTGTGCCTATGGAATGAAAGCCACATGACATCAGTTTTCTCACCCATTTGAATTTCTCTCTTTCCTCTAGGTTTTCCATAATGGCATTTGGCCTTCACTTGGTACCAAAGCTCTTGTATAAAAATGCAAGTGTGAATTCTGAAAGTATATATTAGTACTTAGTTATACAGTGGCCACCAGATGAATGTAATTCTTTTAGATTATAATAGTAAATGACAACGTAAAACTAAACAAATCTTATAGAACTCCAGGATCCCTGAGAATTTGTTATTTGATCCCAGTTTGAGAAGCATTCAATTACACAATTCATATGTTTCTAATGAAAGAGCCTACTATTTCTTCTAATGAAACAAAGTATTTCACAGTGAGGAATTTTAAGTATGTCTTGTCGCTCTTCATGGTTGGCATAGCAAAAACAAAACTGATGTCATATAGTTCTTTCTCAAGACATTATAAGAACATTGAAAGTAGCTTTGATGGAGCAAAGGCAACATGGTTTAAACATGGAAGAATGTGAAGAAGGTAGCAAGGTGGCTGGTGGAATAAAGTTCCTTCAGCTTGGTATCTGGTATGGCACTGTGCCTAAGAGCAAAGACTGCCAAAAAAAAAAAAAAAAACAGGCTGCAATGAAGAGTCACAGATTTGAATTTATTTATTTATTTTTTATTTCAGCATATTATGGGGGTACAAATTTTAAGGTTGCGTATAATGCCTTTGCCCCACTCCCCCCACAAGTCTGAGCTTCAAGCGTGACCATCCCCCAGACGGTGCACATCTCACTCATTATGTATGTATATATCCGTCCTCTCCTCCCCCCCACTGGCCCAATATCCAATAAATTTAATTCCTATGTGTCCACTTAGGTGATGATCAGTTAATACCAATTTGCTGGTGAGCATATGTGGTGCTTGTTTTTCCATTCTTGGGATACTTCACTTAGTAGCATGGATTCCAGCTCTATCCAGGAAAAACAAGAGGTTCTATATCACTATTGTTTATTAGAGCTGAATAGTACTCCATGGTATATGTATACCACATTTTATTAATCCACTCATGTATTGGTGGGTACTTTGGTTGTTTCCACAGCTTTTCAATTGTGAATTGTGCTGCTATAAACATTCAAGTGCAGGTGTCTTTTTTGTAGA
>VBSM01003018.1:11296604-11307936 GCA_008086735.1 Cheirogaleus medius
GTACCCCCATAATATGCTGAAATAAAAAAATAAATAAATAAAATTAAAAAAAAATAGATAACTTGTACTCAGTGCTGACCATGTGCCAGGCACAGTTCTTGGCACTTAATTCATTTATGTCAAACAACCAATTCAGGTGGTAAAGCAGTATTTTTAAACATATTTATAGAAGTATAACTAACATAACATAAGATCCACCCATTTAAGGTACATGATTCAATGGTTTTTAGTGTATTTACAGATATGTGCGACAATCATCACAATCAATTTTAGAACAATCCATCATCCCCATAGAGAAACCCTATACCTGTTAGCAGTCACTCCATAGTCCTTTTCCTCTCATCCTTTGGAAACTGCTAATCTATTTTTTTTCCTTTATGGATTGTGGACATTTCATATAAATGGAATTCTACAGTATGTGTTCTTTTGTGTCTGGCTTCTTTCTTTTGCTTAGCATCATGCTTTCAAGGTCCATGCACATACCATGGATCAGTACTTTATTCATTTTTATTGCTCAATAATATTCCATTGTATGGCTGGACCTCAATTTGCTTATCCATACATCCACTGAAGGACATTTGTGTTGTTTCCAGTTTTGGACTATTATCAGTAATGCCACCATAAACTTTCCTGTGCAATTATTTTTGTGTGTGTGTGTAAACATATGCCTTCATTTCTCTTGGGTAGATACCTAACAGTGAAAGAGGCAGTATTTTTATTGTCCTTATTTTACAGGGAAGGCAACTGAACTACTGACATTACATGTCTCTCTCTCATCAGAAAAGCAATGCATTCAGTCACACTAATCTAGTTCAGTATACTGGCTTTAGAGTCACACTGATGTGGGTTCAAATTTTGGATGTCCCACTTAATCACTATGTGACCTCGGGCAAGTCAGTTAATCTCCATGAGCCTCAGTTTCCTTTTCAGCAGAATGGCCATGAAAACTATAGGTACATCATGGATCACTGCTATTGTGAGGATTAAAGGAAATATTACACGGGAAGTGCTGAGCATAAGACTTGCCTGGCACACAGTGCTCAAAGGGATTTAGCTGCTATTATTATTAACCTTTCCTACAGCAACTAGGACAATTCTGAGGAAACCTAATTTGAAGTAACATTAACAATGAGCTCTGTGATGTATGAGTTGCCATTGAGTCCCAGAAGAGGGGTAGAGTCTTCAGAAAGAATTACAGAAACTAAAGTAAGCATCTTCTAAGCTTGGAGACTGACATTTGGAAATAGGTGTGCATGACTCAGAGTCAGATTGACCCAGAGGCAGAACAGCCTATGACTAAACTGTCTGGAAGCACCACTCCAGATGGATTTGGTGGGCATGAGCAGGATCAGAAAGCCAGCTCTGTAGCCATTGTAAAGGCTTTCCTCCCAGAAAGCCAGTGTTTTAGGAGGTTCATACACATTGGTAATGTTTCTTTTACATATTTGACATGAGTGAGGTTGTATAGGATAGTGACTAAAGGCAGGGATTCTGGCACTACCTGCATTTAATACTGCTCTACCACTTACTTGCTATGACAGATTGGGTAAGTCACTTAACCTCTATGTCCCTCAATTTCCTCATCTGTGAAATGGGATAATAATAGCCTCTATCTCACAGGGCTGTTGTGAGGATTAAATGAGTTCATACACATAAAACACTAGGAACAGTGTCTGGTGCATAGTAAGTCCTATTGATGGGCTCATTGTTGTTGGTGCTCCTGTTATTATTACTGTCCTGTTGACTTATAGCTAAGGACCTTTCCAATGGCTGCTTTGCCTGATGAGATGATGCTCATGTGGGTTGCGTCTTGTATCTATTATGGTTACTACAGAACAAATGGCCCCAAAACTTAGTGGATTAAAATAACAATCATTGTATTAGGCTCACTTGCTCCTTGTGGCATCAACTAATGTCAGTGACATTCAACTGGTATATGGGCTTGCCTGAAGAATCCAAGATACCTTTTTTCCATATCTGGTGGTTATACATGGATGACTCAAAGATCAGGACTGTCACCAGAACACTTTCACCTGGCCTCCCCTTGTAGCTTGGGCTTCCTCACAGCATGGCAGATTCAGGGTAGTTATCCTCTTTACACAACAGTTCAGGGATCTAAATATGAATGCCCCAGTGGATAGGCAGAAGCTGTATGGTCTTTTATGCCTTAGTCTTAGAAGTCATGCAGTGTCACTTGTGCCATAGAGCTTAAAAGTGACTAAACCAGGATTTGAACCCGGATATGTTTGGCAGCAGAGCTTGTATTTGAAATGAGTTTTTCTCCTTGCTCTAAAGTAAGATGGGATATGTAGAAAGATGTCTCATTTGTATGGTGCAAAGCTAACTACACATGACAATATTCACTGAAAGTATTCATTTGGTTTCCTCCCATGGTCACTTTATTACAAATAAATACAGCTGATGTCTCCACTGCATGTGATATGATTTTGAAAGAAGGGAAGGGAAACAAAGGAATTCCTTTTTCTCAAAGACCATCAGGTTTATTCTTGCTCACAGAGAAGTTATAGTTTTCATTTAACAAGAAAAAAAAAGGAAAATACTAACCATGAGGCAACTTGAGGAAGCAGCAGTTGTGAGCCACAAAGACATTTCTCTGAATTACCAAGTGTTATGTTTAGGGGAAAAATAAATTTATTAAATGCAAAAATATACAGTACATGTTATGCTAAAAGTGCCTATGGTATAATTTAAATTTAAGGATGCTACAAAAAAATAAAATTTGGAGCAGGACCACTTTTTTTATATCTTCTGATTGGGTCTGCCCTTAATACAATAATTATTCAATCATTGTTTAAAGGGATCAATGATTTTAATATGAATGATGTTACATAGTGCAATCTTTAGAAAACCAATCTGTTCTGCTTTCTCACATCCTTACTTCCCTATACCTGCTTTTGTGATCTCAATTTGACCTCTGGTCCAGTTAGCCCTCCCTGGCTTCACTACTTTTCCTGTTCAGAAATAGCCCAGCACTTCGATAATCTTTTTGCCTATTACCACGCATGTATTTTCATGGGACCAAATGCTAACTCTGGGAATCTGAATTATCTGGGAGGCTTCATAAATCAGAAACATAGGCCCTACCCGTAACCAGCTTACACTGTCTCTAGGATTTAAGCATTCCTAGTGGCTTTTGCTTCTCCCTAATGTATTTTTTCATAAGGAATATTTATATTTTTCCAATAACTCTCCCATTATTCTATAGGAGAAAGTAGCAAGTGTGCCCTATTAAAATACAAAACAACAAAGCTGAACTGTGTGACATTTGAATCCCAGCATAACTTGGGCAAAGATTCAAATACTTGGAATCTAAATCAGGATGTTTAGCCTGGGTGCTCGGCCACAATTGTTCAGGTTACATATATTCCCTTTGCTCTACCCGAGTCAGAGCTACAAGCGTGTCCATTCCCTAGACAGTGAGTACCGCACCAATTAGGTGTGAATATACCCATCCCCTCCTCCCCCCTCCCACCTGTCTGAGACCCGATGAATGTTACTACCATAAGTGCACACAATGTATTGATCAATTAGCTTTGATCAACTATCAATTTGATAGTGACTTCATGTGGTGCTTGTTTATCCGTTCTTGAGATACTTCACCTAGTAGAATGGGCTCCAGCTCCATCCAGGATAATACAAGAGGTGCTAGTTCACAATTGTTTTTGTGGCCGAGTAGCACTCCATGGTATACATATATCACATTTTATTAATCCACAAATGTATAGATGGGAACTTGGGTTGTTTCCACATCTTTGCAATTGCGAATTGTGCTGCTAAAAACATTCGGGTGCAGATATTTTTCTTATAGAATGTCTTTTTTTTTCCTTTGAGTAGATCCCCAGTAATGGGATTGCTATATCAAATGGTAGTTTTACTTTGAGGTAGCTCTTTGAGATATCTCTATATTACTTTCCACAGAAGTTATACTAGTTTGCAGTCCCACCAGCAGTGTATGGGTGTTCCTATTGCTCCACATCCACACCAACATTTATCGTTTTGGGAATTTTTGATAAAAGCCATTCTCACTGGAGTTAAGTGATATCTCATGGTGGTTTTGATATGCATTTTCCTGATTATTAGAGCTGCTGAGCACTTATTCAAATGTTTGTTGGCCATTAGTATACCTTCTTTTGAATAGTTTCTGTTCATGTCTTTTGACCACTTTTTAATGGGATTGTTTGATTTTTTTCTTGTTGGTTTTCCTGAGTTCTATATAGATTCCAGTTATAAGCCCTTTATTAGATGTGTAACATGCAAATATTTTCTTCCATTCTATATGTTGTCTATTTGTTCTCATGATAGTTTCCTAGGCTGTGCACAAGCTTTTTAATCTGATCAGGTCCAATTTATTTATTTTTGCTCTTTCTGTGATTGCCTTTGGGGTCTATTTCATAATTTTTTTTTCCCTAGGACAATGTCTATAACAGTTTTTACAACATTTTCTTCTAGAATTCTTATAGTTTCATGCCTTAGGTTTAAGTCTCTTATCCACCTTGAGTCAATTTTTGCGAAGGGTGAAAGGTGAAAGGTATGGATCCTGTTTTCAGTCTTCTACATGTGGCTATCCAGTTTTCCCAGCACCATTTATTTAATAAGGATTATTTTCCCCAATGTATGTTTTTGTCTGCTTTGTCAAAGATTAGATGGCTATAATGAGGATAGTTTTATATCTGGGTTCTCAGTTCTGTTCCATTGGTCCATGTCTATATTCTTGCACCAGTTACAAGCGTTTTTAGTTACTATAGCCTTGTAGTATAGATTGAAGTCTCATAAATTGATGCCTCCCATTTTGTTCTTTTATCTTAAGATTGCTTTTCTGTACAGCGTCTTCTCAGGTTCCATATGAAGCATAGAATTATTTTTTAGATCTGCAAAAAATGATGTGGTGTTTTAATAGGGATTTTCCTGAATCTGTATATCACTTTGAGTAGTATAGACATTTTAACAATGTTGATTTTGCCAACTCATGGGAATAGTATCATTTTCCATCTGTTTATGTCCTCTGATATTTGATTCTTCAGTGTTTCATAGTTCTCCCTGTAGAGGTCTTTCACTTCCTTGGTTAAATATATTCCTAGGTATTTACTTTTCTTTGTTGCTACTGTGAAGGGTATTGAATCTCTGATTTGATTCTCAGTTTGAAGCTTGTCAGCATACATGAATGCTACTGATTTGTGTACATTGATTTTGTAACCTGAGACTTTGCTGACTTTATCAATTCTGGTAGTCTCATGGTAGAATTGTTGGGGTTTTCTAGATATAAGATCATATCATCAGCAAAGAGTGGTAGTTTTACCTCATCTGCTTCTATTTGGATGCCCTTGATTTCCCTCTCTTCTCTGATTTCTCTGGCTATGACTTCCAGCACTATGATGAATAGAAGTGGTGATAGAGGACAAGCTTGTCTGGTTACATTTCTAATCACGAATGCTTTCAATTTTTCCCGATTCAGTATTATGTTGGCTGTGAGTTTGCCGTATATGGTTTTTATCATTTTGAGGTTAGTCCCATCTATGTCTATTTTCTTAAATGTTCTTATCATAAAAAGGTGCTGAATTTTGTTGAATGCTTTTTCTCCCTCTATTGAGAGCATCATATGGTCTTTGTTTTTACTTTTATTTATGTGGTGAATTACATTTATAGATTTGAGTATGTTGAACCATCCCTGCGTCTCTGGGATGAGGCCCGCTTGGTCGTGGTGGATTATTTTTTTAATAAGCACCTGAAATTGGTTTGCTAGGATTTTATTGAAAAATTTTACATCTATATTTATAAGGGTTAGTGGTCTATAGTTTCCTTTTTTTATTTTTATTTTAAGTTAAATTTTTTCCTGGTTTTGTTATCAGAGTGATGATGGCTTTGTAAAACGTGTTGGGTTTATACACCATTTTACTGTTTTTCCTTACTCATCACACAGGGTGTGGTTGATTTTTACCTGCAAACACCACCTATGGGCTCAGAGACTAATCTGGGCATATCATTATCTACATTATCTACATCTACATTATCTACATTATCTACATCTACATATCTACATTATCTACATTATCTACATGAAAATCAAAGGGTAAGAAGCAACAGCTGCTCCATATAGGAAGGAATCAATGAAAGAACTCCGAAAGTATGAAGAATCTGAAAGGACACCCCTAAAAGGGAACACCAGCTCTCTAGCAATGGATACCAACCAAAATAAGAACACTGAAATGACAGATAAAGAATTTTGAACATGGATTGGAAGAAAAATCAATGAAATACAAGATAAAATGGAAACCCAACACAAAGAAACCACGAAAAAATCCAGAAAATGAGTGAAATATTAACTAAAGAAGTTGAAATATTAAAGAAAAATCAAACAGAACTTCTGGAAATGAAAAAATTATTCTAGGAATTACAAAACACGGTGGAAAGTCTCAAGAATAGGTTAGATCAAGCAGAAGAAATAATATCAGGGATTAAAGACAAAACCTTTCAATTAAACAAGTCAATAACAGAGCTAGAGCAGAAAAATAAGAGAAAAGAGCAAAGCCTACAAGAAATATGGGATTATGTGAAGATGCCTAATTATAGACATCCCTGAGGGCGAACAGGAAAATACAAAAGTATTGGATAATCTATTTGAGGGAATAATAGAGGAAAATTTCCCTGGCCTTAATGGAAATCTAGATATCCTGGTGCAAGAAGCTCAAAGGATACCTGGGAGTTGCATTGTAAACAAGAAGACACCATGACACATAGTCATCAGACTGGCCAAAATAAACACAAAAAATGCCCTCCTATAAGCTGTAAGGCAAAAGCAGCATGTAACCTACAAAGGAAAACCCAACAGACTAACTGTAGACTTCTCAACTGAGACCTTGCAAGCCAGAAGGGACTGGTGGCCTATTCTCAGTATTCTCAAACCAAATAATGTCTAGCTTAGAATTTTATGTCTTACAAAATTAAGTGTCTTATATGAAGGAGAAGTAAACATATTCTCAGACAAGCAAACATGGAGGGAATTCATCAAGACAAGACCTGCCCTCCAGGAAGTACTCAGAACAGTATTACACATGGTTTAGCACAATAGACACTCACCAGTGCAAAATCATCTAAAAACTAAAGGTCAATCAAGAGAGAAAACAAAGCAAAAGTTCAACTCAACAGGATGAACAGAAATCTGCCCCACTTATCAATTCTTTCAGTAAGTGTGAATGGCTTGAACTGCCCACTAAAGAGACATAGGCTGACTGAATGTATAAATATACATAAGCCAAGAATCTTCTGTCTCCAGGAAACACATCTAACCCACAAAGATTCATTCAGACTCAAAGTGAAGGGATGGAAAACAATATTCCATGCAAATGAAAACCAAAGGAAAGCTGGCATAACAGTTCTTATTTCAGATATCTTCATCTTCAAATCAACAAGGGTAATGTAAGACAAAGATGGTGACTATATAATGTTGAAGGATACAATTCAACAAGAAGACATAACAATTCTAAACATTTGTGCACCTAACTCAGGTGCACTGAGATTCATAAAGCAAATTCTATTTGATCTAAACAAAATGATAAACAGCAGCACTGTAATAGCCGGGGGCTTCAATGCCCCTCTGACAGAAAAGGAGAGATCCTCCAAACAGAAAAATAAACAAAGAAACAATGGGCTTAAATGGAACTCTAGAACAAATGGACCTGACAGACATTTACAGAACATTCTACCCACAAACCACTGAATATACGTTTTTCTCATTAAGGACATTCTCTAAGATTGACCATATCCTAGGCCACAAAACATGTCTCAGCAAGAGATAGTTTAAATATCTATGTCACATGTCTTGGCTATGGTGTTGACTCCATATTCTAACACCAGCATTTTTACAAGTTTCTACTGTTATCTGAGTAGTCTCTTAACCATGTAATAAAATAAAAATATATATGCAGATAAAATGTATATTTTTGAGCAAAAATATTGACAAGTATTTTACTAATCACTTTCTGATTCAACTTCCCTAAAGGAGATGTTCCTGATATCATCAATTTGCATTCCGGAAGATGAATCACAAGATTTTAAATGTTTCGTGTAAGATTTTTTGGCGGTGGTGAAAAGAAAAGACAGAAAGAGAGAGAGAAAGAGTGGGGGCCAAACCACATGGCTTTATTTAGTGCTCCTGGACAAGGTTCTGGGGCCCCAAGAGAGGGAGGCCCCAGAAGTCACCACTGTTTGAAGCGGGTGAGGCCTTTTATGCCTTTCGGGCCAGGCTAGGGACTTTTGGTGGGAAGAGCTGGGGCAACCTTTGGTGGTCACTGAGAAATAGGAGGGGCTGGAGGTATTTGTGGAATCCAGGAGCCAAAACTCTCTTATCAGGGTGTGGTAGTTTTCAGCAGGGCAGTCGTCCTTGACAGGTCCTTAGTGGATCTGGTCTCATGAGCCTTTTCTTTTTTGATCTCGGGAAGGGAGGGGCCTGCCACCAGTCTTACATTCCGGCCTTTTGGTTATGATGGGCGCCGCTCTTTCTGACTACTTCCTGCTAGGAAGGGGCGTAGTTTTGGGCTATAGGCAGGAGTCAGCTGGTGGAGGGGTGGTTGGAAGTGGGGAGTACGGATGAAGAAGTAGTTCGTTTACTGCCACTCATGACAGCTCTTGTAGGCGGCTCTGGAGGAACTGTAAAAGACAGGGAGCAAAGAGAAAGATTAGGCAGATGATGACAACGGGTCCTATTAGTGGTAATAGGTAGGTAGCCAAAGGGGATCGTATCCAGCCGAAGGGGGATACATCCTGGAGGTGGCGGTTGTGTAGGTCTTCACTTAGGTTGGTGAGTTTGTCTATGTTCTGTTCTATAAGGCCCGATTCGTTGACATAGTAGCAGCATTCTTCACGAAGGAAAAGGCAGGTTCCTCCTTTTTCAGCCGCCAGCAGATCTAATGCTCTTTGATTTTGGAGAGTAACCTGAGCCAGCTATGTTAGTTGTCTTTGTAGTGAGGCCAGCGAGGAAGAAGTGGTTTCTAGGGCGATTTGTAGGTGACCTGCAAAATCTTGGGCAGAAATGACACTGTGGCCCAGGGCACCTCCTGTGATCCCTGAGGCCACAATGGAAGAGGCCAAGATGAGACCTACCATGACAGGTAGAAAGATGGCTCGTCTCGGCCGGGGCCCTGGGAGAAGCCACCCGAATTCAGACTTACTGTATAGAGTTAATTGAGGGACCATTGTAACAGGGAAATAAGGACCCGGGGTGGGGTGAGGGTATGTTGAATAATATCTAGCCAGGAGGAAAGAGGAGAGTGTTGAGGGCAGGGAGGAAGCTGCCCAGCTAGAGTTTCTTTTGCCTTCTGGGAAGTGGTGCCCTCAGGGAGGCGAGAAAGCTCTATAACCTGAGAGGCCGAGACAACAAGATAACGGCATAGGCTGACCAGCATTTGCCATCATCTCCCATGGATGAGCAGCCATCAACAAACAATGTTAGGTCTGCATATGAGAGGGGTTAGTCTGAGAGGTCGAGCCTAGAGGTGGTGGCAGCATCGACCATCTCAGGGCAGGAGTGAGAGGAAAGTGTTAAGGATGGGATGGGCAGCAAAGTAGCAGGATTTAAAGTAGGAGACTGTGTTAGGGTAATGTTGGGATTTTTTTTTAATAGGAGATGGAATTCCTGTAATCTAGAGGGAGTGACGAGCACCAATAAGTGGTGAGTTAGGAGATCTTGAAGGTGACGGGTAGAAAAGACATGTAGATCCTGTCCTAGGGAAAGCATTAGTGCTTCCCTGGCGAGAGAGGCTGCCGCGCCCAGTGCCCTAAGGCAAGGTGGCAGACGGGGAGGGGCAATTGTTTGGATAAATAAGCCACTGGAGTACAGGTGGGTGGGCTCCAGGAGCCTAAAGACTGGGTGAGGACACCAAGGGCCAGGCCCTGATGCTCATAATGAGCCTCAGGTCTTGGACCAGCCAGTAGGAGCCATTTAGCTTTTTTACTGGGAGAAATGGTGTGTTTTAGGGAGTATTTGTTGGGACTGGGGTGGAGGTGTCCCAAACCCAAGGGTCTACAAGTTTAGGCAAGAGAGGGAATGTCTCAGGAGAGGTGGAGGGCGAGGGTGAGGAATCTGAAGAGAAGGATAGAAGGAGAAGGGTGGATGTTTTGGAGGAAAAGTGGAGGGTGGTGCCCAGTTTGGTTGATAAGTCTTTTCTAATAGTGGAGTGGGACAGAATGGCATGATAAGGAAGGAGTGGGTGATAGGATGGTCATCTATTAGACAGGGTAGGGGACCGGTAGTAGGAGGCTGTGAAGAATTGCCGTCAATACCCATAACCGACACCTGGGAAGGATAAGTAGGGCCTGAAAAGAAGGCAGGGCATAGTAGGTAGCCCCCCATGTCGACCAGAAAGGACGCTGTCTTACCCGCTACCTTGACTGCTACCCTGGGTTCGGCGAGGGTGATTGGGGTTGCAGGGCCGGGGCTTCGGCAGTCTTCTGCAGCCAAACCCAACATTGTCAATGGCAGGTCTGGGGGTGGAAAGACTGACCCTATGGACATTTGTCCCAAGGGGCAATCACTCTTCCAGTGTCCCTCTTGACCACAGGCTGGACAAGGGCTGACATGACTGCGGGCATCTGTTGGCCCAGTGTCCTTCCTTACCACACATAAAGCAGGTGCCTGGCAGAGTGCGGCTGGTTATTTTAGACAAGGCCGATGGCTTTTTGGGCCCCACTGGCTGCAGGGCTGCAACCAAGGCTTGGGCTTGTAGGTGTGCCTTTTGGTAGACACGGGCTTCCTTTTGGGCCTCTGCCTGTTCATCTCAGGAATTAAAGATTTTAAATGCCATGCTTACCAGGTCTTGGATAGGGGTCTGAGGGCCTTCTTCTGCCTTTTTAAGTTTGTGTCTAATGTCAGAGGAGGACTGGGTGATAAAGTGAGTTGCAAGGACAGTGGCTTCTGCTGGGGAAGTAGGGTCTAAGCAGGTATACTGGATGAGAGCATCCGTAAGACGGCTGAGGAAGACTGCGGGATTTTCATCTGGCTTCTGAGTGACTTCTTTAAGTTTATCATAATTAGCGGCCCAATGAGCTCTGAAGGAGCCTGCTTTTGCTAGATAGAGCCAGGAGAGAAATTTTCATCCACACACTCCTGGGACTTGGGGACTGATGCTTTATGCCAAGACAACAAGTCTGCCTTGGGGTGGAGCGGAGAAAAAGACTGTTCCCTTTCCTGCCACCTATCTCCAATTTGCTATTTAAAGAGACAGTAGGTGGAGAGTGGCCGGTAGAGGCTGCCTTGCCTGTCTGCTCTCAGACGGTCTCTCTCAGCACAAGCCACCCCGTGCTCTGTGTGCAGAGAGAA
>VBSM01003018.1:11315494-11330804 GCA_008086735.1 Cheirogaleus medius
AGACAGACAGAGAGAGAGAAAGAGTGGGGGCCAAACCACGTGGCTTTATTTAGTTCTCTCGGACGAGGTTCTAGGGCCCCAAGAGAGGGGGGCCCCAGAAGCCACCACCGTTTGAAGGGGTGAGGCCTTTTATGCCATTTGGGCCAGGCTAGGGACTTTTGGCGGGAAGAGCTGGGACAACCTTTGGTGGTCATTGAGAAATAGAAGGGGCTGGCGGTATTTGTGGAATGCAGGAGCCAAAACTCTTTTATCAGAGTGTGGTAGTTTTCAGCAGGGTAGTCGTCCTTGGCAGTTCCTTGGTGGGTCTGGTCTCATGAGCCTTTTCTTTTTTGATCTAGGGAAGGGAGGGGGCCCACCACCAGTCTTACATTTCGTATGACTAAACTAATTCTAGGAGCCAATGGCTAATGTAGTAGGCAGCTCCTATGCCCATAGGTCCATTGCTTGACCTTTAGAAAAATTAGTATGGTAAAAAGTTAAAGTGGAGTGTGGAAAAATCTCTCTATTTCTCTCTCTATCTCTTTCTCCCTCTCTCCCTCCCTCCCCCTTTCTTTCTTTACAGATTTTTGTTGTTGTTGTTGTTAACAATACTTACGAAATCTGGCTGTGGAACCACAGATTTCCAGAAGAGGTGTTTTGGTGTCCTCACCCTACCCTCAGTGGGAGACCTGGATCAAATATCAAGAGCTTCTTTCTTGGGAGGATCATGTTCCCAATCTCCCTTTCTTTCCCTTTTCCCACTTTCTTGCTCTTTATTGAAAACTCAGGATTCTCAGCTGTGTCAAAAATTGTCTGGAAGCTTAGCAAGGAAGTGCTTTGAAAAAACTCATGGTTGGACTTCAGCAAATTTGAAGTTGGCACATCAGGCACCCAACTCTCAAAAATACCAAGTTCAACACCTCACTTCTGAGATTTCTTAGGAAAGGCAGTTCCCCGCATTCTTCCATCTTTAAAGATAACAGAGATAAGACTTCTTGAGCTACCAATTTGAGATAGTTGTGCTTAAACTTGCTGAGGAGGTTTGCATTTGAAAATTATATTCATCCTGGTTTAGAAGAGTGTGTGGCCATACATCTTTTGAGTTGGAGGGACATTTGGAAGAGGTGGGTGGATGGGAACAAGGATACCTGAAGGTATCCAGAGGAAGAGCAATGGGGGATATTGGAGTAGATATTCCAGAGGTAGAGCAGGAGAATGTATTCACTGCAATGTGCTATGGATAAATGATGGTTGTGGGGTGGTGAGAGGCATTGGTGGTCATAGCTATTTCCCAGAGGGCAAGTAAATAATTGCTTTATTGCTTGTGGGCAACCTTTTGGAGATGATGCTAGGGGGAGGATATGAGAATGATCTGCTGGCCTTGTACTCCCTTTGGAACTTAGTTCTGGGAATCTGACATCCTGGGCATGATTTTACTTAGATAATGGGTCATTTTTAGAAGGTTACTCTGGCAAATAAACTGGAGGGGGGAAAATAATGAGTGCAGGGAGAAGAGTTGGTGACAGTCTTGGCCATAGATGATGCGGACCTGGCTAGCGTGCTGATGGTAGAAATGGAGAACCTAAAATTTGGAAGGTAATTGTGAAGACAGATGCTTAGTGACATGAGGGGAAAGGAAATTTAAGAATGAAATTTTAGAAAAAGGGCATCTGATACATTTATTTGATACCAGAAAGGATCAGCTTCAGACAAAAAACTGGGAACCTTGGCACCAGAATTGAGTGACTTTGGGTAATTACTGCTTCTCAGTTGTGGTCTGTGACTGTCAGAGCTCACAGGCAATGGGCGATCTTTGAACCCCATTTTTTCCTGAACTCTCCGGGAGCAGATGTGTTTCCAAATATCAGTCCCTTCTGTAGTGGGCAACAACTTTTTGCTCTTTGTATTTGGTTTTTCCAAAGCTGACCCCAGGACCTCTCTCCACATCATTTTCTAACCTCCTGACCCAATCTCCTTGGGGCTGTCCCCTGGAGAGGTCCAGAAAGCCTCAGCTGGGGAAGAGAGGCGTGTTTGATTAGAAGAAAGCCCAGCACAAAACAACTTCTCTTCCATCTGTGTCGAGCTGGTTTCAGGAGCTATCTGCTCACTTCCATGGATAATTCAAGAAAATCCCTTTGTCCTTTTTCTCCAAAGGTAACCCAGTGACATTGTTCTCCTCCACTGAAGAAAGATTTGTACATATTATCTCTATTTGTAATTCAGAATGCAGGCTTGACATCCCAATTCCCAGAAGAAAACTCCCATTCCAGTGGTCTCTATATGACAGGATTCCTAAGCCTAGTTAATGGCGCAGTTATTCTAAGTAGCAGTCACTGTGATCATTCTCAGGATGAGAAAAACATTTGGACAGTGTCTAGGGCTCTATCATAATCAGATTGTATGTAAAGTGAGACAATACCAAGCCCACTATATTAGAGCATGGTTCTCACCTGGGGATGGAGGGGACACCTCTCAAACCCTGTGCCTGCATTGATAACTACCATATGAAAGTTTACCTCTCCCAATGTTGTGTTAGAAAATGGAGATAGTCACCAAGTAATCTGTACTACATCCTGAAAGCAGGTCTTGGACTGGCTTATGTTAGTTCAAAGGTAGTAACTAGGGGAGCAACGGGAGAAGAGGAGGAGCTTGGCAGCAAGTAATATTAATGGAGGTTTCCTCCTCAGTAGGAGAAATTGGGGGCAAAGGGGTGGCCTCTTAATCCTGGACATTCCACAGACTGGGAGCCAGGCAGGCTAGGATTGGAATTCTGACTGTGTGATCCTGAGACTCAGTTTTCCTATCTATGAAACAAAGCATATAACACTTTCTTACAGCACGATTAGATAGCCCCATCCCATCCCAAACTTGTTCTTCCTTCAGTGTCTCAGTGCTCTACATCTCAGAAAATGGTACGCTGTCCAATCAGTTCACACAATTCCTAAACCCAGGAGGTGCCCTCAACTCCTTACTTTTCCCTCAACGCATATCTAATTAATCAGCAAGCCCTGCAAGTTCCACCTCCAGAGCATAGCCCAAGTTTACCTACTTTTCTCCATCTCCTCTCACAGTACTCTAGCCAGTACATGTTCATCTCTTACCAGGACTCTCATCCTAACTGTTCTCCCTGCACCCACTCTTGTCCCCTCCCTATCCATTTCCCAGAGTAACATTCTAAAAATTAAAATTCCTTTAAGATCTTCCAGTGGCTTGTCATTGTGCTTGGAATACAATCCATACTCCACACTTCTTTCCACTGGTTACAAGGGTCACCAATCAGACCCTATCTGTCTCTCTGGCTTCATCTCCTGTACTCTTCCATCTGGCTCACTAAGTTCCAGCCACCCTGGTGACATTCTTCCAGTTGCAAGAACACAGGAGACTCTTCCCTACATCAGGGCATTTTCCTGGCTGTTCTCTCTGCCTGGAACACTCTTGTTACTATGCCTACCCACCTCCAATCTTTGCATGCCTGGCTTCTGTTCATCTTTCAGGTCTCAACTCAGATATAACCCATATCCTTGTCTACTCTACTGAAAGGAGCACCTGTCCCCTGACATTCTCTATGGCATCATCCTATTTTAGTTTTATTCATATCATTTATCCTTTACACATATTTTTTTCATTTGTGTGATTTTCATGTTTATTGTTGGTTCGTCCCAAGACCATAAACTGTATGACTACAGGGACCTTATCTGTCTTATTCCTATAGTTTTTTCAGCATCTAGAATGGTTTGGGAGAAGATCAAGTAAAATAATAGAAGGGGAAATGATCTATAAACTGTAGAGTACCATATTTTGTAGTTGTTTTCCTTTGTTTCCATGATAAACCTAGCACTGCCTCTTTCCAAGAAAATGGGGAAAATGGGGAAAAATGGGGAAAATGCCTCTATCCACAGAAAATGGGGAATGGGTGCTTCTTTGCTACTGCTCTCTGCCTTATTCTTTGGCCACCCATATGCTGCTAATTTGTTTGGTGAATTTTTAGTAGTTGCTTCTTCAGTGCCCTAGCATATCCGGCATTTATTTTGGCTTAATGGTCCATCACCCCATTTTATATTTCTAAACAATGTAAAGCCTGAATTATTAGGTGAAAAAAATAGAATTTACTTTAGGGAATAGTTTGGTTATCCATTCACAGTGATTTACTGCCCCTGTGCTAGAGGGGCTGGTTTATTTAGGTATACCTAAGGCCCATAATCCACAGGCTTGAAAATGAGCTGTGTCAACAGAGTCCTTTATTCCCCCAAGGTAGATAAAGGGAACAGTTGATTCTCTCTGTCAGGGAATATCTTTTCAGAGAACAACTTAAAGACAAAATGCTATCATCTTTGGATAAACATTAACAATCCAAGGGTACTTGTTACAAGGGTGTTCCTTTTGCTTCTGGATGTTGTCTTTCCCCAAACCACTGAGTTGCTGAGTCACTTGCCATGGGCCTCTCCAAATAGTTAATCTTGCCTTATCTTTTTTGGCCAAACCAGTCCCTCACCCCTTACCTAGAGGTGACCATTGAAGTGATGGCCATTGTTGTCCTGAGAGGTAATGAGGAAAGCTGGGCGGCCTGGCAGGATCAACACCAGCACAGTGACAATAGCCACAGTGCCGTGGTTGTCATCAGCATCACCAAGAGGCTTGTGTACTTTCCAAGGCTTTCCCATAAACTGGATTTCCTCAAGGACAGTTTGAAGAAGCTGCCTCTCCAGAATAGGAGAGCTAGGCTATTTTCTGCTTGCATAGTTTTTCAATAAGAAAACTAATTTTATATTTCCTAAAGCCTCTAACTTTTGCCTATGAGAAAACTCTAGAAATCCTGATTTCCAGCTCTCAGGTGTTTGCTGCTCAGCAAACAAGATTATTCTTGTTGTTGATCTTGAATTTCCATTTACATTTTTTAAAACATATTTGTCTTATTTGTTTGAATTTAGATATGTCTCAGGAATCAGATTTTCTTTTGTCTTATTCCTTTGGTGGTGATGGTTGTTACCCATGGTAAACCTTACAGAAAGACAAGACATCAATTTCAGAGTTGTGTTCATTTTCCATGGAATGAAAGCAGAGAATACCATCAAGCTCAGGCAGCCCATGATTTGAGCTTACAGCTGCAAATTTCTTATAACCTTAATTTTGATCCTTTATGTTTTTCATCTTTTATCACCTTTCAGATGACAGTGTCAAAGCAATTAAGACTTCCAGAACCTTAGTCATTTGAAAACTCCCTTCTTGATCTGAAGAGACTGACAAATGACATTATTTATTTTGAGAGCGGGTTGAGTTTTAGCTTCCCAGTCAACACATTTGTAATCGTCTCTTGCCTTTTCACTGTTAATTTTAGGGATTACCATAGTTAGAATTCTTCCAGTCTTCACTAGAGAAATAAATGTCCCTCATGAAAGAAAAAGTGTGCTCTAAACAGGAAACTGCTGGCTAGCTATAAGGATTCTGAGAGTCAGGGAAACAAAAATCCAAATCCTTGCTAAAGCAAGCTGTTCTGATCTATTAATATTTGCCACAAAATCTCTCTTCACCATTTTCTCTTAGCTCAAATCTTCTTGTATATTCCTAAACAAAATGTCTTATTTATATGAATAATAAATCCTCTTTTATAATGTACATGTGTCCTGGCAGGGAGGATAGAGCCTGGTCTGGCTACAGTTGTCGGGGCCTCTGCAGGGCTGAGGTTAGTGGGGGGAATGTATCATGCCAGAGCTGCTGGGGCTAAAAAAATGAAGGAGGTATGGCTGAAGTCAGTGCACCAAGGAAGGGAATAAATATATCATCATCAGGAGAGAAAGGTTGAGATGCTACTGTGGTGACAGAGAAGAAGGGAGCTGGGGAAAAGAGGGTCAGAAGCCATTGCCTGAGAGCTAAGTGAGTGAGTGGGCCAGGAAACATTCATGGCGGCAGAGACAGGGGGTATGACTTGCATCCTGTTTTTTATTTGCTTTTTTTGTCGTGTGCATGGGAGAACCTGACAACTAACTGTATCCTGGACTGGGCAAGCACATGCCTTCCTCCAATGGTGAGCAAACTTTTATGCATGAGGAAGAATTTCAGAACATAAAATATCCCTCGTTCTCATGTTTCCCCATTTGAAATGAAAATTGCTATATAGTCTCATGGCAAAAATGCAAATGCTTACAACTTAGCTTATCTACTTTATTGAAGAACTTCAATGAGAAAATTGGCACTGCCTTTTAGTCACTGAAGTTAATGTCTGGACATATTTGAGAAATAGCACACTGGGAGGCAACCTTCTAACATTTCCTCCTAAGATGGGAGAACACGCCATAGTAAGGACACAGCCCCCACCCCCCAACCAATTTGCCTGCAGGTCTTGAGTTGCTCATCATTCCTGAATGTACCAGAAGGAGTGCTGGATATACTCTCAAATGGTCCCTGACTGGATGCTAAGACAGTAATTTCCAGAGTTCTAGAAAGTAGGTCTCATAGAGGAAGTGACATTTGAGAAAAGACTTACAGGAAGTAAAGGAAAGAGCACAGAGGATACCTGGGGTAGACTATCCCAGACAGAGAGAACCGTAGGTGCAAAGGTCCTCAGACAGAAGCTTACCTGGCATATTTAAAGTACAGTAAAGAGGCCAGTGTGCTGTGGTCTCCAGGCACTATTCAGGGAGGCAGGAGTGCTGCCAAGCAGGAAAAACCTTTGGCCAAAGGCGTTTGTCACTGCTGTCAGTGACACCATCTGAGGCCCTGAGTAGGTGAAAGATGGAAGACTTTGGAGGTTGAGGGTGACAGACATTAAAGGGAAGAGACATAGAAAATTAGGGTTAAAACTAAAGTCTTTGTAAATTTTTAAAAGTTTCTCTGTAAAAGACACTGTTAAGAGAATGAAAAGAAAAGCCAAGGCTAGGAGAAAATATTTGCATGTCACATATCTGATAAAGGTCTTGTACCAAAACACATATACCGAAACTCAACATTAAGTAAACAAAACAATTTTTAAAAGGACAAAATATCTGAACAGATACCTCACCAAAGAAGATACATAGAAAACAAACAAACACATGAAAATATGCTCAACATCAATTTATCATTAGAGAAATGCAAATCAAAATCACTATGATCTATGAGGCATACCTATTAGAATGGCTAAAATTCCCAATACTGACAACACCAAATGCTGGTGAGGATGCAGAGCAACAGGAACTCTCATGCATTTCTGGTAGTAGTGCAAAATGGTACAGCCACTTTGGAAGACAGTTTGGCAGTTACTTATAAAGGTAAAATTCAGTCACTTTAGTATAACTTCAGCAATCATACTTTTAGACATTAAGTGAACTGAAAACTTATGTCCAAAGAAAAAAATCATAAAATGTTCATACTAGTTTCATTCATAATCAATAAAAACTGGAAGCAGCCAAGATGTCTTTCAAGAGGTGAATAAATAAACAAATGTGGTCTGTCCATACAATGGTATATTATTAAATGATAAACAGGAACAGACTATTGATACACACAACAAACTGTATGTATTTTAAATGCCTATTGCTAAGTGAAAGAAACCAGTCTGAGGTTTGGGGAGTACAGAGGGTTGAATAGGTGAAGTACAGGAGATTTTATTAGGGTGGTTAAACTATTATGTATGATATTGTAGTGGTGCATTTGACAGTATACATTTGTCAACACTCACAAAACTTTATGGCGTGAAGAATAAACCTTAATGCATGCAATTTTTAATAATTATTTTGGAGATGGAAAAATCTCGGGATAGAATGAAGACCATGACAGAAGACTCCAACTGCATTATAAATATAGGAAACAACCTCACTGAAGGGGATGGGGGAGAGGTGCTTACCTAACTAACTTTGGAAATGAAGGGAGTCTTTAAGACTAAATGCAAAAGAAACTACACATAAGCACTGACATCTAGTTAATAAAGTTGTTTCCCATGGAAGTATGGATTAACAATTATGATACTGGTATATATGTACACTAGAATTGAACAACTAGGTAAATTTATGGCACATGGCAGGAACCAGGAACCACTGTTGGAGTAGGAAGTTTGCAGATAAGCAAGGCGAAGAAGCTAGAATGATCTATATGGTAATGAAATAGAGTTGGAGAGATCAACATGAACTCAGGTTTAGCTTAATATAAATATAGATGGTTATACACACACACACACATGGATTAGTACACATATACACCTCCTTGCTCTGTTGCTGAGAAGGACTAGAAGCATTGTCATCCCTGTAGCAATGAGCATTCCTAGTGCTCACATCTCAGTTTCTAATACCATCTTCCAATAAAAGAAGCCCAGGGCTCCTTGGAGAAATAGCTTATTCGAGGACTGGGGGAGGATATATGTAAGAATATTGGGGAATTTGGTAGTGCCAAAAAGTAAGGAAAAATTTTAAAAATTATTGGTATGTATATGTCAAAGTGACATAAAAGCCAAATTAAATAATTCCCAATAACTAAAGCTGGAACAATTTAAGCAACAAAATAAAGTAATATTGGATTATAACCCAAAGTGTAAAGCAAATATCTATGATTCCATAGTGATAAAAATAAATGATTGAATAAATAAATTGAGGAGAAAAGATAAATCTTCCATGCAGAAGAATTATCTAGATATTCTTTTCTCAAGAGGTGGACCATGAGTACCTAATCCTTAAATGTTGGTTTGGCATAGCGACTTCCTTCTAACCAGTATAGTGTGGAAATAAAAGAATGGCTTTACAGTGGAGAAACCTTTCAGGTACTACCTCAGTCAGGTGATCCAAGTTAACATCACCAATGATGAATCACGTTCATAGTATGTTTCCTTGATATGATGGGATGAAAATGGCACTTTACCTCTGTGACTTTCCTCCCCCAAACCCATTACCCCAGTGTAACCATGAGAAAAACATCAGACAAATCTTAATATCCCAATTGAGAGGCATTCTACAAAATACTTGACCAGCAATCCTCAAAACTGTCAAGGTCATTAAAAAAAGAGAAGGCCTAAGAAATTATCACAGCCAACGAGAGCCTCCAGAGACATGACCACTAAATGTAATGTGGTATCCTGGATGGAATCCCAGAACAGAAAAAGGACATAAGGGCATTAGGTAAAAATTAGGGAAATCTGACTTTAATTAATAATGTGTCAATAATGGTTTGTTATTTATTACAAATGTACCATCAGAATGTAACTGAAAAACTGGGTATTGAGGGTGGGGGTACAGAGGAACTCTCTATGCTATCCTTGCAACTTTTCTGTAAATCTGAAACAATTATTAAATGTAAAAGTCTATTAAAAACAAACAAAAACAAAACCCAAGTAGGATTCTGGAGTCAGATCTATCTAGGTTTAGATCCTGGCTCTGCCACTTACAAGCTCTATGAACTTGGGCAAAATACCACATCTCACTGGGGTTCCATGTCGTCATGCATAAAATGGAATACAAAGAAAATTGACCTGATAGGGTTTGTTGTGAGAGAGGTCATCAGGCAAATGGGATAGCATATATAATACATGTGGCTATGAGTTATTAATAGAAAGCTCTCAAAGGATAGCAGATATGATTAAAACTCACGTGTGCTTCTGCTCACTGATGGGGAGGCAGGAGCTTGTGGGATTCCTGGGGTAGGGCAGTAGAGATCAATAGGCCTTAGAAGGGAGACAAAGCAGAGAGGAGGGCCAGCCAGGAGCATCTACCAGAAACCAGAGTATGGAGCCAGAAAATGGAAATGCACTTGAGATGAGAATAAGGAGCACAGGTCAAAGGTTCCCACACCTCATGTTTAGTTTGTCTCCACAGTCTTGGACGTGGGAAGGCCACTTGTGCTTAAAGGCTCACGGGGGGGATTAGCCATGTAAGGTAAGCTCCTTATTGGGGCACTGTCATTCTCTTAATCAGTATTTCTCTCACCAACTCCCCCTTTTATTATTCTTTGAACTTTTGGACTGATTCAATCTTATGCTAATCTTTCCAGTGGGATGAAAATAAAGCCATGGCTTAGAGATCTGAAGATATGTTACCTATTGATATTATTAGATAGGAAGTATCATTGATAATATATTATCAAGTTCTGTCTTTGAAAATAGTAAATAGTAGCCAGATTCTCAAAATATATAGAGGCCAGGCTCCAAATTTGCATGTACAGAGTTACTCTTTGAAAATGAGTTTTACCAGTCCCTGCTTCATTAATTTTGTGGTACTTACTTCATTAACTAATTTAGTTTTCACTTCATTAATTTGCCAAGAATTGCTTTAACTTTTTCAATGCCAGTAGTAATTCCTCTTCCACAACTATATGATGGAAATACATGCTTGCATTTCCCCTTCCCACTTGCTCTCTTTCCTCTGCAGTCTCATATGCATATCACACTTGATTTCCCAGCTTGCTAATTATCCATGGGAAATATTTGATCTCATGTTTATTTTCAATACCCCAAAGACAGTCTTCTAGTATTTTTTTCTTCTGTCTTTAGTTTTCATGCTCAAAATCAGAGCCTAAAGAAAACTTAAAATGTTTTGACTTTAAGATCAAATCAAATCAATTAGATGTTTCTGGGAACTTGAATCTGGATTCTTATCTCTTCTCATAAAGGAACTGCATTGTGTTGTTCTTTTAAATTCACACTGTGCCAATCATGTAGTACTGCAGTCCCCAACCCCCAGGCTGTGGACTGGTAGCGGTCCTGTTAGGAACTGGGCTGCACAGCAAGAGCTGAGCAGCGGGCAAGCAAGTGAAGTTTCATCGGTATTTACAGCTGCTCCTCATCACTTGCATCACTACATAAGCTCTGCCTCCTGTCAGATCAGTGGCAGCATTTGATTCTCATAGGAGCACGAACCCTACTGTAAGCTGTGCATGGGAGGGACCTAGGTTGCATTCTCCTTATGAGAATCCAATGTCTGATGATCAGAGGGGGAAGCTGAGATGGTGATGCTAGCACTGAAGAGTGGCTGCAAATACAGATAGATTATCATTAGCAGAGAGGTTTGACTGCATGATAAATGTAATGCACTTGAATCATCCCAAAACCATCCCCCAGTCCTGGTCCATGGAAAAATTGTCTTCCATGAAACTGGTCCCTGGTGCCAAAAAGGTTGGGGACTGCTGATATAGTAGATGTACAGCTACTATGCATGAAGCACTAAATACTAGCAGGGGGGAAACCTCATCATAAAATCCAAAGCTATTAATAATTTGTCATAGGAGAAGAAAATTATAGAAAAGCTCAGAACCTGCACTTGAAGATGCCATACAGACTCTGAGTTTTTCTATAGGATGTATGGCACTGGACATAGTTAAGAGAAGACACAAAATAGGGAGAAGTCAGTTGTATAAGTTTAGTGTTGCATAACTACATGGACTCTCCCTGTAGAACAATAGCCACTGTGTGGAAAATGTGCTGGTATTCTTAGCTGTCAGAGGATTTAAGTTACCAAAGAGCTAAAGGAGTCCCCCATTCTCTCATTACTGCACAACATATGCTATTCTTTGATAGCAGAGCTGAGCCATGAAGAGTCCCGAGACCTATTTTGGTGGGCCTTCATGATTTAGACTCAATTATATATTCTCTGTCAGTGTTGCCTAGTTTTTTGAAAGAACATTTTTAATGCAACCCACAGCTAAAATCAAAGGCTTCATTTAGTATAAGTATTCAATGAAATATCATATATTTTAAGAAATTACTGGGGAAAGCCCCAAATACCAGACTAGATGGGTGATTTGTCTGACCAAACAGGGCCTTCCCATTTGTATAATAGCTCACAATAATGTGTCTCCCTCCTCAGTGATGATATCTTATTTTTAGCCACCTAGTACATACTGAGGTACTCAACCTCTGTAGAATAAATGAACCTATCATAAAATGAAATTTGATGTTTATTATATATGCTACAGAAATTTGAACATTTAAACAATTTTAAAACAATTTGCATACTGGCTAAAGACAGAATAAAGAAAGAATAACTAGCAATGTAATAAATTTCTATCTTGTACAAGTGAGAGCCTGTGCTGAGGCAATGGTAGCTGCTTCATTTCCTAGGTAAGTTTGATAATCACAAGTCAGGCATTCATAATAAAGCCAGGCTCATCCCATTTTTCTTCCGTTTAAGGCATTTCATAAGGCAGAAGGACCTAATTACACAATAATTGGCTTTTGGACTAAGAATATATTCATAAACACAGTGAATTAATTAAGCACAACAAATTAATTTGATTTTTTCTGCTGTGGCTAATATTTGACATTTAATGCATTACGTATAAAATTATCAATTCCAAATTGTTACTACAAGATGGAAGGGCTGTTTTCTTTTCTTTTCTTTTTTATTTTAAACAAATACACAAGAATTCTTCTCTCTCTAAATGTGTGTTATTCTTCAGAGTAGTCTCCTTAGTAAAACTGTACTCAATCCAATGATGTCACAATTGGTCAAACCATTTTTGGTGCCCATCTCTTTATTCATTCATTCCATAAATGTTTATTAAATACCTTCTTTGTGCCAGCCACTATGCTAGGTCCTGGAGACAGAATGGATAACAAGGCCTGGACTCTGACTTTCCAAAACTTTCAGTCTAATCTCATGGAGCTGCCTTCAGACAGTTGTGGTCCTCATAAGAAAACCACTTTGTTTAATACGTTCTTGTCCTTGGCAAATCCTTTCTGTCAGCCTGATTGCCCATATGATTCATTACATGTGTATCTGAAAGAGATTTCACAAGGCAAATAAAACCAAAACAAAAGAAGCTTCCACCTTAGTAGCCTTGCTTCTATCTAAAATCTTCCCTCTTCTGGGTTATCACCACTGGTCTCCCTGCTCACTGTCTTAGTTCTCTGTCATCAAAATGCTTCAAAGGGTTTTATTTCTCCATTGCCCTTAATAGAAAGTCAAAACTATCCTTCTAGTTTCATCTCCTGCCCTATCTCCTTCTTTTGATGTTTAGTGATCTAGGCCATCTGTTTAATGGGCATTATCTGAGACCTTGCAGATCTTAGGTTATACTTCTGTTGCCTTTATATGAGAAATATAGCTTTGCTGGGTCTAAATCCTTAGGCCACTATCATTCTCCCTTAAAACGCTGTAGACATTGCTCCTTTGTGTTTCGGTAATTTTTGTTGAGAGGGACAAATTATAGATAACTTGATTTGAGTTTTTGTTTGCTGCTTGGATGCTAACAGGAATCGTTTTAATAATAATTTATCCGGACATATCTGGATACATATTGATCTTTGGCAATTTTGTCTGTAACATGAAACATAATGAGCCTTTCCAATACCCAATCTCAGATATTTTTTTTCCAAACTGGAAAGTTTTCTTCTATTATAACTTTGATCACTTTTTCTAATCCATTTGCTCCTTTTACTTCATTAGAAACACCTGATACTGGTAGGTTGACTATGTGACCTACCTTCCACAATGGTTACTTTGTTCTTTAATGTCTACTAAGCTTTTTAATATTATTTTTCAATGTATTTCTGTTTCAATGATTCAACTTTGTGTTGTATCAAGTGTACTTAACTCCTTCTGCTTCATTCTTTTATCTTGACTATTGCACTTTTTGTTTGGCTGCATAATGGGAACCTGGTATGGGAGACTGTATACATTCCTAGATTATTGTTAAATGTGCTTGCTCCTTTATTTTCACTTTGGTTGCAGAGAAGCCTCACTTTTTTCTGATTGTTTCCTAGCTTTATTAAAGATGGTTAGGAAGAGAATTTCTCATAACCTCACTCATCTCTCTGTCTTCCTAGAAGACAAATGTATGCATTTAAACAAAATATAAATACTGAATTCTGCATATTTTGTTAGCATATCTTTATAAGTATCAGTATGCATTTGCTGCATTAGTGATAACCTGTATAGGCCTTCCATATTTTGTAACTATGTCGTCAGTCATTTCCTGTAAGTTATAGCACTTTATGTTAATTCTTGTCTTTGGATTTAAAAAATTCATTGCTAAAATTCAATTTTCATGTTCGTGTTCTTGGTGTTTTCTCATCCTCTCCATGTCTCTTTACTATGTCTCTTAATAAATTTGGCGACTATGTAGTTCTTCTAATAACCCAGCTAAAACACTACAATGAATTTTGATCATTTATTTAATTTTATTTTTTTTCAAAATGAAAATAACTTCATTGTTTTTCTGATCACAAAAGTAATACATACTCTATAAAAAGATAATATGGAATCAGGTCACTTATTCTCAAAAGAAGTTCATAGAAGGGAGAAATTATATTAACATAATATAGGTGATGATGGTTTGACTTCTGGGGAGAAATTGATGGAACAAAGTTATGCTTCCTAGGAAAGAAGTAGTTAGACATATAGGTGATATTTTATTCATTTTATGAAATTCTTAAGATAATTTTCAGGCTTCCAGGTAAGGAAGAAAATCTTTTTCTTGTAACTCTCAGAAACTGCTAAATACTTTACATTTTTTTCCAGGCTACCAATCCTGTAGAGAGCCCCCCTAGTGTGCTAGGAATTTGCTAGGGTGGCAAGCTCGACCAGGTGCTATTACTCTGATTGACATCAGAGTCTTTTTTTATTATTGTTTTATTTTTTATTATGGGGGTACAAGTATTGTTGGGGATACATAAAGCAAGGGTCTTTCTCAATTTCTCGAGGAGACTAGGATAAATATTATTAATATTCTAGTCCTAAATCAAATACATCATATTTTAAAACAATATAATTAAATGCAAATCAACCTCAAGAATTTATCAACTAACTCCAGGCTCTCTAGGGACCAGCCATACAACCATGATCCCAGAAAGAGCACTCCCCTTTCCTGGATCTCAGGCACAGATGTTTGTGAAATGAAGAAATAGTGCCACAGCCTCCCTGAGTGTCTTTCTAGTTTGTTTAAGGAATTTGAATAAAGCCAACAGGATTTGAAACGAAAAAAAAAAAAAAAAAGAAACTGCTAAATACTTAGAAAATACAGTTATTCAATGCTCAAGAAGTATAAAGTTCAACTATCCATTTGAAAATCAGATGCTGTACATGTTTCTAACTAGCTGAGGTTCCTGCATGTTTATGATAGAGGGAGCATTTAATGGAGTTGAACAGCCTGGAGTTCCAGACTCCAAAATACAGATGATGAATTGAAAATGCCTCCACTTGATCCCTATGGATTATGGTTTCCTCCTTAAAAACTGTATTTGAATGATGTATAGTGGCTGGCAATAGCATCCAGTTCCAACTTTGGAACTCTCTTTGGGACTTTGTAAAACTTATGATTTTTGTTCATATTCCTTTCTTTTAAAAGAATAGCTTCCATGTCCTTCTTTAAAAGACTATTATTATTTGAGGGGGCGGAGCAAGATGGCGGACGAGAAACACCGCCAGTTAGAGCGTCT
>VBSM01003018.1:11353341-11377155 GCA_008086735.1 Cheirogaleus medius
TGCATGGTCATGGAAACAACCCAAGTGACCGTCAATTCATGAGTGGATAACTAAATATGGTATGTGCTCACAATGGAATATTACTCAATTCTAAGAAACGACACTGAGCTAACACCATTTATGCTATCCTGGATTAAGCTTAAGCCCGTTATTCAAAGTGAGGCGACACAAGATATGGAATATGGGCTCCACATCTACTTGCCATCCAATTGGTACTGACTGATTACAACTATAGTGCTCGAGTGGTGGTAGTGTTCACCAGGTTTTCGGTGGGGGGCAAGACCCACATCATAAGGATGTGGCAAGCATTGTCGGGGGGAAGGGCATACCTCTAACCCTTCTTAGGGTGTGGCAAAGTTATACAATGTATCCAAAATATATTAAAATATCTTTTGTCGGATGGAGGGCAGGCGGGATGGGGGAGGAAGTTTAGAGTTACATAATATGTGCCGTGCACGCCACCGGGTAATTTGACTCAGTTGAAGCTGAGGCATGTGTGGGAGGGAGGTTTGATAGGGGCAATGTATGTAACCCTAACAATATTTGTACCCCCATTATATCATGAAATAAAAGGAAAAAATAAAATAAAATAAAATAAATTAAAAAATAACAACAACAAAAAAACCTAAAAGTAAGAAGAAACAGCTGATCCAGATTGGAAGAAATCAACGAAGGAACTCTGGAAATATGAAGACACAAACGGAATACACACCACCAAAATGTATCTCCAGCCCCCTAAAAGTGGACAGCCACCGAAATCATACCACTAAAATGAATAAAGAAGTATTTTGAGCATGGATCGTGAGAAAATTCAACAACTTGCAAGAACAACGGGATAACCAACACAATGAAAATGCAAAAAGATTCCAGAACCTGGAACAAAAATTCATTAAAGAAATTGAAACAATGAAGAAAACTCTAATAGAACTCCTGGAAATGAATAATCAATTCAGGGAACGACAAAACACAGTGGAAAGCCTCAAGAACAGGGTAGATCAAACAGAAGAAAGAATCTCAGAGACTGAGAATAACACCTTACAATTAAATAAATCAGTCGGAGAGATAGAGCAGAGAAACAAGAGAAAAGAGCAAAGAGTATAAGAGATGTGGGATTTTGTGAAGAAACCTAATGTGAAGGTTATAGGGTTATCCGAAGGGGAAGAAAAAAACACTCAGGAGTTGGATAAGCTATTTGAAGATATAATAGACCAAAATTTCCCAGGCCTTGGTAAAAATCTCGATATACAAGTTCAAGAAGCTCAAAGGACCTCTGAGAGATTCATTGCAAACAGGAAGATGTCACGACATGCTGTCATCAGACTGACCAAAATATCAACTAAAGAGGCTCTTCTAGGAGCTGTAAGGTGAAAGAAGCAAGTAACAAAAAAGGAAAGCCAAGGTGCTGATTACAGATGGGTTAGTTTTTAAATCAACAGAAGTAATAAAAGACAAAGATGGTCACTATATAATGGTGAAGGGTACAGTTCAACAAGAAGACATAACAATTCTAAATATATATGCACCCAACCTCGGTGCACCGAGATTCATAAAGCAAACTCTACTTGATCTAAACAAATGGATAAACAACAACACCATAATAGTCAGAGACTTTAACACCCCACTGACAGCACAGGACAGATCCTCCAAACAGAAAATCAACAAAGAAATAAGGGACTTAAAAAGGTCTCTAGAATAAATGGGCCTGACTGACATTTACATGAAATTCTACCCCAAAAGCACTGAATGTACGTTCTTCTCATCAGCTCATGGGGCATTCTCTAAGATTGACCATATCCTAAGACACAAAGCATGTCTCAAACAATTTTAAAAAATAGAAATATACCATGTATCTTTTTAGATCACAATGGAATAAATGTAGAAATCAACCCTAACAGGAACTCTCAGTTCTACACAAGGTCATGAAACCTAAACAAACTTCTGCTGAATGATCACTTTCTAATCAAGGAAATCAAGGAGGAAATCAAAAGATTCTTTGAACTAAATGACAAAGGAGACACAAGTTATCAAAACCTGTGGGACACAGCTAAAGCATTCTTGAGAGGAAAGATTATTTCCATAAATGCCTATATCCAAAATTCAAAAAGATCACAAATAGACAAACTAATGAATCATCTCAAAGAGCTGTAAAAGGAAGAAGAGACTGACCCCAAAACAAGCAAAAGAATTGAAATCATTAATATGAAAACAGAACTAAATGAAATTGACAACAGGGAAACTATATGGAAGATTAATAAAACAAAAAGTTGGTTCTTGGAAAAAATAAACAATATTGACACACCTTTGGCTAGACTAACAAAAAACAGAAAAGAAAAAATCTCTAATAAACACCATCAGGAACAATAAAGGAGAAATTACAACGAATGCCATGGAGATAAAATATATAATTTATGAATACTACAAAAACCTCTATGCACACAAACTAGAAAATGTGGAGAAAATGGACAAAATCTTAGAAACATACAGCCACCCTAGGCTCAACCAGGAGGAAATAGAATTCCTGAACAGACCAATATCAAGTACTGAAATAGAAACAGCAATTAAAAACCTTCCTAAAAAGAAAAGTCCTGCACCAGATGGTTTCACACCCGAATTTTACCACACCTACAAAGAAGAACTGGTGCCTATCCTGCAAAATTTATTCCACAACATCGAGAAAGATGGAATCATCCCCAAGACATATTATGAAGCCAACATAACCCTGATACCAAAACCAGGAAAGAATGCAACAAAAAAAGAAAGCTACAGACCAATTTCCCCTATGAATATAGAAGCAAAAAGTATCAAAAAATCCTAGCCAACTGAATCCAGGTGCTTGTCAAAAAAATAATCCATCACAAACAAGTGGACTTTATCCGAGGGATGTAGGGATGGTTCAACATACGCAAATCTATAAATGTAATTCACCATATAAACAAAAGCAAAAGAAAGACCATGTGATCCTCTCAATAGATTTAGAAAAAGCATTTGATAAAATTCAACACCCTTTTATGATAAGACACTAAACAAAATAGGCATAGACGGGGCTTATCTAAAAATGATACAAGCCATATATGACAAACATACAGCCAATATCATACTGAATGGGGAAAAATGGAAAGCATTCCCACTTAGAATTGGAACAGGGCAAGGTTGCCCACTATCTCCACTTCTATTCAACATAGTACTGGAAGTCCTTGCTACAGCAAATAGACAAGAGAGTGGAATTAACGGCGTCCAAATGGGAGCAGAAGAGATCAAACTCTTACTCTTTGCTGATGACATGATATTATACCTAGAAAAGCCCAAGGATTCAACCAAGAGATTCCTTGAATTGATGAACGAATTTGGTAAAGTCTCAGGATACAAAATGAATACACATAAATCAGAAGCATTCATATACGCCTACAAGAGTAAAAGCGAGAACCAAATCAAAGACTTAATTCCCTTCAAAATAGCAACAAAGAAAATAAAGTACCTAGGAATATATTTAATTAAGGAGGTAAAAGACCTCTACAGGGAGAACTATGAAACACTGAAGAAGGAAATAGCAGAGGATGTAGACAGGTGGAAGAACATACCATGCTCATTGGTCGGCAGAATCAACATTGTTAAAATGTGTATACTACCCATAGTGACCTACAGAGTCAATGCAATCCCTATTAAAATACCATCATCATTTTTCACAGACATAGAAAAAATAATTTTACACTTCGTATGGAAACAGAGAAGACCCCGTATAGCAAAATCAATCCTAGGCAATAAAAACAAAATAGGAGGCATCAATTTACCAGACTTCAAACTATACTACAAGGGTATAGTAATTAAAATAGCTTGTGATTTTTACAAGAACAGAGATACTGACCAGTGGAACAGAACAGAGAACCCAGATATAAAACCATCCTCATATAGCCAACTTATATTCGACAAAGCAGACAAAAATATACACTGGGGAAAAGAATACTTATTCAATAAATGGTGCTGGGAAACCTGGATAGCCACATGTAGAAGACTGAAACAGGACCCACACCTTTCACTTCTCACAAAAATCAACTCATGCTGGGTAACAGAATTGAACTTTAGGTGTGAAACTATTATAATTCTAGAGGAAAACGTTGGAAATACCCTTCTAGACATTGGCCTAGGCAAAGAATTTATGAATACGACCCAAAAGGCAATCACAGCAGCAACGAATATAAATAAATGGGTCTTCATCAAATTAAAAGGCTTCTGCACAGCCAAAGAAACTGTCAAGAGAGCAAACAGACAACCCACAGAATGGGAGAAAATTTTCGCAAGCTTCACATCTGATAAAGGGCTGATAACTAGACTCTATTTAGAACTCAGGAAAATCAGCAAGGAAAAATTAAACAACCCTATCAAAAAGTGGGCAAAAGTCATGAACAGAAATTTTTCAAAAGAAGACAGAATAATGGCAAACAAACATGAAAAAATGCTCAACATCTCTAATCAGCAGGGAAATGCAAATCAAAACTGCAATGAGATATCACTTATCTCCGGTAAGAATGGCCTTTATCAAAAAGTCCCCAAATAAGAAATGTTGGCATGGATGTGGAGAAATAGGAACACTCCTACACTGCTGGTGGGACTGCAAACTAGTTCAGCCTCTGTGGAAAGCAATATGTAGATACCTTAAAGCGATACAAGTAGATGTCACATTTGATCCAGCAATCCCATTACTGGGCATGTACACAAAAAAACAAAAGTCACTCTATGAAAAAGACACCTGCACTTGAATATTTATGGCAGCACAGTTCACGATTGCAAAGTTGTGGAAACAACCCAGGTGCCCATCAATACATGAGTGGATTAATTACATGAGGTATATGTATACCATGGAGTGCTATTCAGCTTTAAGAAACAATGGTGATATAGCACCTCTTGTATATTCCTGGATACAGCTGGAATCCATTCTACTAAGTGAAGTATCTCAAGAATGGAAAAACAAGCACCACATGTATTCACCAGCAAATTGGTATTAACGGATCAACACCTAATTGGACATATAGGAATAATATTTGTCGGGTGTCGGGCGGGTGGGAGGGAGGAGGAGGGGATGGGTATATACAAACATAATTAGTGAGATGTACAACGTTTGTGTGATGGTCATGCTTGAGACTCTCCCTTGATCGGGGAGGGGGGTTATGGCAATATATGTAACAATAATATTTGTACCCCCATAATAAGCTGAAAAAAAAATATTGAACCATTTCCATTCTATCATTCTTGAATACATTTTTCTTTGCCACTTTGAAAGTACCCCTTGCATGTTTTTTCCCCAAAAAACATCAATACAAATTAAAATGTCTAGGCATTTTTCTTTAGAGAATGGTTTTACTCTGTCCTCTCAGTTGATTGTTTCGTTTTAGACATAAAATTTTAGGTTAAACTTTATTTTCCATTAGCACTTTGAAGACATTGTTTACAGTTTTAATAAGGAGTGTGACGTCAATCTAATTCTTGCATCTTTAGAGAGGACTGATTTTGCTCATTTTATTTTTAAATCAGAAAACTTTTCATTTGTTCATTCATTCCACAAATGTTTATGGTATATCGACTCTATGCCAAATAGTATTTTAGTCATCGGATTCATAGTAATACATAAAACATTGTTTATTATTTTGCAAGCAGAAATCTCTGCTTCATGAAGCTCATTTTCTATTGTGTAAGGACAATAAAAAGGAAAAGTATATAAAATATATGATATATATATGATGATGATAAATCCTAGGAAGATAAATAAACATGGAGGGATAAGAAGTACTAGGAGAGGGGATTAAATTTAGATAATGTGGCCTAGGAAACTTCACTAAGAAGGTGACTTTTGAGTAAAGATATGAAGGAACTATGAGGATAAATCATGCTGATATCTGGTGGGAAAGGTTTCCAAGTAAAATGAATAGCCATGAATGCCCTGATTTTAGAGCCTGCATAATGTGTTTCAGGAACAGTGGGATGCCAGTTTGACCATTGGAATGAATGAATATATAGTAGGAGACAAAGTCATGAGCAAGTTATGGGGGATATGATAGGTTAGAATGAAGACTTTGGCTTTTACTCTGAATAAAATTTGAAATCATTGTAAGGTTTCGAAGAAAGTCTACTGGATTGGAAATAGATTAAACGTGGGCAAGGGCAGAACCAGGGAGACTAACTAAGGAGGCTACCACAATAACTCAGGTAAGAGATGATGGTTTGGATCACGGTGGTGACAATTGAGGTGTAGATATATTTTGAGGCAGAGCCGATTGGATTTTCTGGATGTGAGGTACGGGTAAAGGAGAATAGTCAAGGATAAATCCAAGATTTTATGCTGGAGCAACTGAAAATATGGTTTAATTAAGTATTTGGGGGAAATTTTAGGGGGATGTTTTCTTGGGGACAGGGTGGGTGGAATATCAGAAGCCCAGTTTTGTATATTAAGCAGTTGGATATACAAATCTGGATTCAGCAGAGAAATGCAGGATGAAGATATAAAGGTAAGACTCATCAGCCTACAAATGATATTTAAGTTTATGATATTGGATAATTCCACTTAGGAAGTAAGAAGAGATTTTAAAAAAGAGAAGAGGAGCAAGAAATAAGTCCTGGGTCATTTCAATGTTTAGAATCTGTGGAGATGAGAAACCATCCAATGAGACTGGGAAGGAATGGAACAGTGAATGAGGTATCTTGGAAGCCAAGTGATTATCCCTTTATTCTTCATAAATTGAAGTTTCAACATGAGTGGGTGTGTTTTTTTTAATCCTGTTGGCATTACAGGATCCCTTTTTATTTAAAAACTCTTGTCTTTCTTTATCTATGAAAATTTTACATCTATCATATCCCACCTTCTATTGTTTCTTTTATTCTAGAACTCCCATTACATAGCTGTTGGACCTTTTGGTTCTATATTCTATATTTTTTTGTGTTTTTGTTCACATTTGCCATCTTGTTATCTTAAGCTATAAAAATGTCATTATTTATCCTTTTTCCTTTAAAAGTATTTTGTAGCCTTTTTTAAAATTTTTTCTAAGAACTTTCTTATTCTATTTTGCTTCTTTGTTATAGAAACTCATTCTTAATTTCTGTTCCCAGAGTTATCTATTTCCTCTGGGGTCATTTGCTTTGTTTATTCAGGTTGGCCCTTCGCTTTCATACTTTTGGTTTTCCTCAGGCATCTGGTTATCTGTGATTGGACTTTTATATTTCTGAATGAAAGAGTACATTGACTAGAACAGTAGCTGGCATGGGTTTCTTTTGCAGTTGTATATGTACATTTCTACAACAGGCTACCCTATGTATTGGGAATACTGAATGCAGAATCTGTAGAAGTGGGTTGGTCCTGTAAATTTGCAGGCTTCTCTTTAGGATCTCTTAGTGGGAAGTAGTCTCAGGTTACAAAATCAACATACACAAATCAATAGCATTTCTATATACCAATAATAACCAAACTAACAATCAAATCAAGAACTCAATCCCATTTATAATAGCTGCAGAAAAAAATAAAATACCTTGGAATATACTTAACAAAGCAGGTAAAAGATCTCTACAAGGATGCCTTCAAAACTCTGATGAAAGAAATCATAGATGGCATAAATGAAAAAGCATCCCATGCTCATGGATTAGAAGAGTCAATATTGTTAAAATGTCCATACTATCCAAAGAAATCTACAGATTTAATATAATTCTTATCAAGATACCAATATCATTTTTCACAGAATTAGAAAAAGCAATCCTGAAATTTATATGGAACCAAAAAAGAGCATGAATAGCCAAAGCAATCTTAAGCAAAAAGAACAAATCTGGAGATATCACATTTCCTGACTTCAAATTATATTACAAGAAGATAGTAACCAAAACAGCATAATAATGGTATAAAAGTAGACACACACAGACCAAAGGAACAGAATAGAGAACCCAGAAACAAAGCCAAATATCTAAAACCAATCAATCTTTGATAAAGCAGACTAAAACATACACTGGGGAAAGGACACCCTTATTCAATAAATGATGCTGGGCAAATTGGATAGCCTCATCCAGAAGAATGAAACTGGATCCCTATCTCTCACCATACACAAAACTTAACTCAGGATGGATAAAAGATTTAACCACTTCGGTACCGAAGTAGCACTCCGGTACTTCACTGGCCGCGAAACCTTGCCCACACCCGGCACTCATAGTCGGCATGATAGTTTGTGCTGTGCATTGACGACAAATCCATTTTGCTCTCATGTGATGAGGAAAGATTTAAAGCACTGAAAGCTTGTTTTACTTTACAGGCAGCTTTAGGAAAATAACTATAATAACTCCTACTAAGGACTTGTTAAAAGATCACAGATTCATAGTAACTTATTAGCTGAACGTATACACTGCAACTGCAGAGATAAAAGCAAAAGCTTTTGGCTGTTGACTAAAGTTGATGCTTGGCTGTGTGCCTTCATATCATGGCTGTCGGCTAAAGTTGACGTTCGCATTCATCTGTGGCTGTCGACTATAGTCGACACTGATACCCAAGTGGTTAAATGTAAGACCTGAAGCCATAAAAATATTGGAAGAAAACCTAGGAAAAACTATCCTCGACATTGGCCTAGGTAAAGAATTTGTGACTAAGACTCTAAAAGTAAATGCAACAAAAACAAGTTGGTGAACTAGATGCAGCCCCTGTGTGCCACTCTCAAGGAGAGGATTGAAAGTTGCATTTGGATGTCCCCTTAAGGATTGGCCTTCTTTGAAAGGGCATTGTGAATCACCAGAGAAGTGATAGGAGGCATTCAGAGTGAAGGAGAAAGTGATGGGGAGATTCACTGTGCAAGAATGGAAAGTACCTGGGGGAGGCATCCACATATGGGGAAGGAAAGGAGGAGAAAGCCTTGGGGATCCATGCTGCACCGCAGGCACTGTGGCCCAAGCTGTGAGCCCCCGTCACCCCATCAGAGAACTCAGTTCTGATCAGGGAGCTGCTTGGAGTCTGTGCATCAACATTGCACCAAAGAGCAGGCACAGCAGGACATGATGGCTTCTGTTACTGGATTACTGCAACTGATGCCATTCTGAGCTCTCAGGTCTAGGGCACCGGGTCTACATGGGGCTTTGCTTTGCTGCAGCCTCAACTGCATCACACCTTCTGGGCTGGGGAAGGAGCAGGAAGAGTGGAGGCTTTCCTATGCCATGCCCTGTGACTGATAGCTGAGCACCCCTCCTCCACAATAGGGGATTAGAGCAGAAAAGGAACTACAGATGCCACACAAGAAGCCTCATGGTGACTTCCTCCACAGGACCTGGACTAGAGGAAAGACCTGGCAACCTGATGGCCTCGGCCCCACAGCCCCACCTCTGAAGGCTCACTGCTGCTTCCAGGTCCTGTGGCTGTGCCCTGAAGGCTCTGGCACTGCCCAAGGGCCCTAAGACTTCACCCACAAGGCTCCACCACTGCTGCTGGGTCTACGGCTCTGCCTTCCAAGGCTCGCCACTGGAGCTAGGCCTTGCAGCTCTGCTGCTTATACTCCATTGCTGGCACTGGGCCGCAAGGCTCTGCCCCTGAGGCTCCAGCCTTGCCCTTGGGCACTGAGGCTCCACTTCCAAGCTATCACTACTGTTTCTGTGCTTGTAGCTCTGCCCCCAAGACTCTAGTGCCACTCCTGGGACCTGAGGCTCCACCCATGAGGCTCCACTGCTGCCATTTTGCACAAGACTCCAACCCTCAAGGGTCTATCACTGCTTCCCAGCACTGCAGTCACATCTCCAAAGGCTCCAGCATTGCCACTGGGACCCACAGCTCCACCCCTGAGGTTCCCACTGGCTGCCTGGTGGGAAAACTCCCCATGGTCCAGTGCCCCACCAGGGATGTGCTAGCCTTGAGCCACCAGCACACTTGGACCCAGTTGGAGTGAACAGACACAGCACAGAAGCCCATGACCAGTGTCAAAATAGTCTCACCCAGCTTCCGCCATCACCTCTGTGGGAAGACTCAGGCAGAGAAATCCCCCGCAATGTCAGCCTCCATGGAGAAACTCTCACCCAATCCCTAACCTGAGCTTCCAACAGCAGCCTGGGTAACACCCACCACCCCACAGGAAAATCATCCAGCACCAGCTTGAAATGGGACAAACACAGCAGAAAAGGACACACAGAAAAGCTGCATTAGGGCCTCTCAGTGCACCTGCCCCTGCCTTGCCAGGTCAATCTTCCAGAGTAGGACACAGAAGTGTCATCTAGGGACCTCTCCTTTTTACTAAGTAGGAGAGTTCCCAGCAAAGGAGAAGAGGTGTACTGCAAACCTATCAGCCCTCAGCTGAGAAAACAGGATCCAGATGAGAGAAAAAATAAAGAACAGCAAAACAACTCTAGCAACTGAAAAAACAAAACAGTTCAAACCCCCAAGGGATCACAGTGAATCTACAGCAATGGACTCCAAACAAAATTGTTGAAATGTCATAAAGGGAATTCAAAATATGGATGGCAAATAAGATGAATGGAGTGGAAGAGAAAGTTGAAAACCAACAAAAAGAAGCCAAAGAATATTTCAGAACTTCAAAGAAAAAAATTAAAAAGTCACTAAAGAGTTTTACAACATAAAAAAGGATATAATACAACTTAAAGGAATGAAAGAGTCATTTAGATAATTTAAAAATATACCAGAAAGCTTCAACAAAAGGTTAATCCAAGCAGAAGAGTCTCAGAGTTTGAAGACAAGGCTCTCAAAGTAACCCAGTCAGTTAAAGATGCAGGAAAGAGAAAAAAGAAGAATGAACAGTCAGAGAAATATGGGACTATGTGAATCAAACTAATATATGAACTATAGATATCTCTGAGAGAGAAGAAGTAAAAGCAAAAAGCATGGAAAACCTATTCAAGGAAATTATTGAGGAGAACTTCACTGGTATTGCCAAAGATTGAGATATCCAGATACAAGATGGTCATCGAAGATTCATAGTAAATAGGGCATTTCCAGGACACATAGTCATAAACTTGGCCAAAGATAAAGGAAACAATTCTGCAAGTAGCAAGACAAAAGCAACAACTAACCTACAACGGAAAACCCATCAGAAAATGAGCAGATTTCTCAGTAGAGCCCTAACAAGCCAGAAGGCTTTGGAGATTCATTTTTTTAAAAACAGGAAGAACTGTAAGCCAAGAATTATGGACCCTGCAAAACTAAGTTTCATAAAAGATGGAGAAGCAAAGACTTTTCCAGATAAGAAAATATGAAGGGAATTTGTCACTGCAAGACATGCCCTACAGAAAATGCTAAAATGTGCATTATACATAGAACAGCATAATAGATACCAACCACTGTAAAACACCCAAATGTTAAAGCACACAACTCTCATAAAACAATAGCACAAGAGGGAAAACAAAGCAATGAGGTATTACCCAACATGAGGAATAGAAGAGCATCCAGCATATCAATACTAATACTAAATGTGAACAGTCTGAATGCCCCACTTAAAAGATATACAATGGCTAGAAGGATTAAAAAAAAAACACAGCATAAGTATCTGCTGTTTCTAGGAAATACATCTAACCAGCAAGGACTCACACAGACTCAAGGCGAAAGGATGGAAAAAAAATATTCCATACAAATGGAAAACAAAAATGAGCAGGTGTAGCCATACTCATATCAGGTAAAATAGAGTTTAAATCAACCACAGTAAAAAAAAGAAAAAAAAAGATAAAGATAAATATGGTAATTTTATGATGATAAAGGGAGCAATTTAACAAGAAGACATAGCAATTCTAAATACATATGCACCTAACACAAAAAATCCCAGATTCATGAAGCAAATGCTACTAGATCTAAGCAAAGAAATAAACAGTAGCAAGATAATTACAAGAGACTTCAACACTCCACTGACAGATCTGGACAGATCATCAAAACAGAAAATCAATAAAGAAACACTAGACCTAAATAGGACTCTACAACAAATGAACCTAACAGACATTTACCGAACATTCTATCCCCAAACTACTGAATATCCCTTCTTCTCATCAGCACAGGGGACATGCTACAAGAATGATCATATCTTAGGCCACAGAACAAGTATCACCAAATTCAAAAAAATCAAAATCATACCCTCTATCTTCTCACACCATAGTGGAATAAATCTAGAAATAATTTCCAGGAGAAACTGTCAAATCTACACAAAGTCATTGAAATAAAACAACTTGCTGCTGAATGATATTTGGGTCAAAGATGAAATCAAGATGGAAATCAAAAGATTCCTTGAACTGAATGACAAAGGGGACAAAAGCTATCAAAGTCTATGCGATACAGAAGAAGCAGTCCTAAGGGGGAAAGTTTGTAGCCTTAAATTTCTACATCAAAAAGACAAAGAGATCACAATTAACTACCTGATGACACATTTCAAGAAACTAGAAAATGAAGAGCAAACCAAATCAAAATCCAGCAGAAGAAAATAAATAACAAATCTCAGAGCAGAACTAAACCAAATGGAAACCTGAAAAACAGTACAGAGCATCAACAAAATAAAAACTTGGTTTTTAAAAAGATACACGGAATGGATAGACCTGTTTGAAGTTAGGTTAATCATAAAGAAAGAGCCCAAGTTAGCTCAATCAGAAATGAAAAAGGACTTAGTCACACATATACAGGAAACAATATTTCACGAACCTTTCTTATAGTGTACCACAAGTACATAAAGTACAGCAAATGTTTATTAATACTTATTCATGGCAATTTTATTTATTCTGTCAATTACTTGGCAGTAAATATTGAAGAAAAATCTACTAGTTGACTAAAATACAATATACCCACATAATAGTGTATTATGCACTCCTTAAACTTAATAATTATGTAGTATTTTTTATGTGAAAGGAAAACACTTGTTCTATAACATTACATAAAAAGCAAAACATAAAATATTTGTGCATTCCATAATAAGTGAAAATATGCTGAAATACAAAATATTTCTTATTTATAAACAATTTTATTTAGTGGTTGTGTTTATTAGCCATTAAAATGCTGATTTGTTAATTTGTATTTTTATATCAATGGATATTTTTGAAATATTGACCATAAATATTCAAATGCTAAATTAATTAGAAACAAAAATTAAAATAGTATAATCTTTGTTGATTTTGGCCAACTCCTGAGGAACACGAAGGAAACAATGGACAAGACTGGTAATTTGGCTAAATAACATGGAAGGACTCACGTATACCTAAAATAAATGGACAGACAAAATGGGGAAATGTTTTATGTGTGACTAAGTCCTGAACAAGTTGAATATTTTTATAAACAGAAAGGTTTTTTGTTGTTTTTGTTCATTTAATTGATATTTATTTATATAACTGACAAAAATTGCATATATGATTTGTGTAAAACATGATGTTTTAAAAATATATACATTATGGAATGACTAAATCAAGCTAATTAACATTTGCATTATCTCATATCCTTAACATGATTTCTGGTAAGAACACAATTTTTAAGAGTTCAATACTTTGTTATTAACTATAGTCACCATGTACAATAGATCTTTTGAATTTATTCCTCCTGTCTAAATAAAATTTTGTATCTTGACAAAATAAATGAAAAAGGAGACATTGCAACTGATACCACAGAAATACAAAATATCATTCATGAAAACTATGAAAATCTCTACTCATATAAACTAAAAATGTAGAGGAAATGGATAAATTCCTCGAAACACAAAACTGCCCAAGCCTCAATCAGGAAGAAATAGAAATCCTGAATAGATCAAAAATGTGCAGTGATATTGAAGCAATAATGAGAAATCTCTCAACAAAAAAAGCCAGGACCAGATGGATGCACAGCCAAATTCTACCAGACCCACAAAGAAGAACTGGCACCTATCCTACAAAATGATTTCATAACATCAAAGACAGAATCTTCCCTAACTCATTATATGAAGCCAGTATAACATTGATACCAAAGCTAGGAAAGGACACAACAACAAAAAAGAAAACTACAGGCCAATATCCCTTATGAGCATAGATGTAAAAATCTTCCACAAAATACTAGCAAACAAAATTCAATAGCACATCAAAAAGATAATTCATCATGATCAGTGGGTTTCATGCCAGGGATACAAGGATGGTTCAACATATGCAAATCAAGAAATGTGATTCGCCATATAAACAGAAGCAAAAACAAAGACCATATGATCATCTCAATAGATGCAGAGAAAGCATTTGACAAAATCCAGCACCCTTTCATGATTAAAAACTCTCAACAAATTAGGCATAGAAGAAACTTACCTAAAAATTATAAAAGACATATTTAACAAACCCACAGCTGACATATAACAAAAGGGGAAAAGTTGCAAGCACTCTGCCTAAGAACTGAAATAAGCCAAATATTTCTGCTATCACCACTTCTATTCAACATAGTACTGGAAGTCTATATTGCCAGAGCAATCTGGCAAGAGAAAGAAATAAAGGGTATCCAAATTGAGAAAGAGGAGCTCAAACTACTGCTTTTCACTGAATATGTGATCTGATATTTGGAAAATCACAAAGACTCCATCAGAAGACTCCTAGAATTGCTAAATAAATTCAGCAATGTCTTAAGTTACAAAATCATTGTATAAAATCAGTAGCACTTCTATATACAAATAGCAGTCCAGATGAGAGTCAAATCAAAGAGTCAATACCATTCACAATAGCCACAAATAAAGTAAAATACCTAGGAATATTCTTATCCATGGAGGTGAAAGATCTCTACAAAGATAACTATGAAACACTGAAGAAAGAAATCACAGATGACAGAAACAAATGGAAAAACATCTTATGCTCATGGATTGGGAGACTCAACATTATTAAAATACCCATACTGTCAAAAGTGATTTACAGATTCTATGCAACCCCCATAAAAATACCAACATCGTATTTCATAGACATAGAAAAAATAATTCTATGCTTCATTTTGAAGAAAATATAGCCCAAATAGCCAAAGCAATCTTAAGCAAATGAAAAAATCTGGAGGCATCACATTATCAGATTTCAAATTATACTACAAGAAGATAGTAACCAAAACAGCATGGGACTGGTATAAAATTAGAGACATAGACCAACGGAACAGAATAGAGAACCCTAGATACAATCAACTGATCTTCAACAAAGCACACAACAATATCCACTGGGGAAGGGTAACTCTATTCAATAAATGGTTGTGGGAAAACTGGATAGCCACACGTAGAAGAATGAAAAAGAACTCCTACCTCTTGCCATATACAAAAATTAATTCAAGATGGATAAAAGACTTAAATGTAAGGCATGAAACTATAAAGATTTTAGAAGAAAACATAAGAAAAACTCTTCTACACATTGGTCTAGGCAAAGAATTTATGACTAAGACCTCAAAGGCAAGTACAGCAGCACAAAAATAAATAAATGTGATTTGATTAAATTGAAAAGCTTCTGCACAACAAAATAAATAATCAACAGATTAAACAGAAAACCTACAGAATGGAGAATATTTGCAAACTGTACACCCAATAAAGGGCTAATTTTCAGAATCCATAAATATCTCAAACAAATCAGCAAGTAAAAAAATAAACAACCCCATTAAAAAGTGAGTCAAACACAAGAACAGAAGTTTTCCAAAAGAAAATAGACAAATGACCAACAAACAGATGAAAAAAATATTCCACATCACTAATCATCAGGGAAATGCAAATTAAAACCACTGTGAGATAACACCTTACCCCACCAGAATGACAATTATTAAAAAGTCAAAAAGCAATAGAGGGTGGTGAAGATATGGTAAAAGACGGATGCTTAAACACTGTTGGTGGGAATGTAAATTAGTACAACCTCTATGGGAAACAGTATGGAGATTCCTCAAAGAACTAAAAGTAGACCTACCATTCAATCCAGCAATTCCACTACCAGGTATCTACTCAAAGGAAAAGAAGTCAGTTTATCAACAAGAGACCTGTACCTAAATGTTTATTGTAGCACAATTCACAATTATAAAGGTATAGAACCAATCTAAGTGCCGATAAACTGATAACTGAATAAAGAAAATGTGAAATATCTATATATGTATATATCTCATGGAATATTACTCAGCCATAAAAAGGAATGAAATAATGTCCTTTGCAGCAACTTGGATGGAACTGGAGACCATTATGCTAAGTGAATTATCTCAGGAATGGATTAAAAAACCACATGTACTCTCTAATAATTGGAAGCTAATCGATAGGCACAGACAGGCACAAAGAGATGTAAATGTCATTAGAAACCAAGAAGGGCAGAGGAGTAAAAATTTACCTATCAGGTACAGTGAACATTATTCAGGTGATGAGCAAACTAAAAACCTTGATCTAAGCATTTTAAAAGGTATCCATGTAACAAAAAACATTTGTTACTTCTTGATATTTTGAAATAAAAAAGGAAAATGTGGTATGTATACACCATGGAATATCACTCAGCCATGAAAAAGAGTGGAATAATGTATTTTGCAGTAACTTGGATGGAACTGGAGGTCATTATCCTAAGTAAAGTAACCCAGGAACAAAGAACCAAACACCACACAGTCATACAGTGACATAATGGACATTGGAGACTCAAAAGTGAGAGGATAGGAGAGGGGGGCCCATGGTGCAACATTACCTATTGTGTACAGTGTACATTATTCAGGTGATGGGTACACTAAAAGCCTAACCTTCTCTGCTATGCAATTCATCCATGAAAAAAACAACAACATTTTTACCCTGAAATCTATTAAAATAAAATTTATTAATAAAAAATAAAGCAAGGAAGAATTTGCTTTGGGTGTAGAGTAATTCAAACTTTAATTTAGAAATAGAAGACTTTGATGTATTTCATTCCTTGAGGGAGATATCTTTCCTTGGTTTTTTTATTCCTTCCAGATGAAGTGTAGTGTCATCCTATATCCATTTCTTTACCTAGCTACAACACCCATACTATTGATCTTCCCTGGGTAAATATTCTACTCTGTTTAGGAAACTGTTCTTGGGACTCCAGATAGGAATACATATTGCAGCCAGCTTCTTTGTATTCATGGAGGAGCAAAGCAGGGGAGGGGAGCCACCTGGTCCTGTTACTCATTGACAGTCCTCCAATGTGACCACCCTGATTGCTGTCCCAAGTCCCATTTCTGGTCTTAGCATCTGCTGATGCTGAGCTTGGAGCCTTACAGAGGCTCTGCCAAAGACAGTATACCCCACCTCGATTGAGCCTTCTCTCATATGTATTTTGGATGACACCAGGGAGTGTGGTCCCAATCAATACACTATACTACTCCCCAGTATATCCTTACTGTGATTTGATTGGGTGCTTGAAGATTAGATAAATAAATGCAAATGCTTAGTCAGTCATCTGGAACCAGAAGCCCTGAGGCTATTTTACAACTTTAAACTCTTAACTATAGTACTTTCCTGACTTTCCAGTTGATTTGATAAAATGTTTACTGTATTGAACAGCTATAGACAATATAATCTTTCAACAAACTATTCTTAGCATCCAGATATGGATCCTTTCACATGCTTACCTTTGCTTCTTTGAGCTGGTGGTTTGAAATTGTGACTAGGGTAGGGAGAAGACATATAGTATTTCATTAAATATCCTTAACAGCTTCATGAGTTAGATACAAATGAGGAAGCAGAGGCTCAGAGAATATAGGAGCTAGGCTAACGCCATATGCATTGTCAGTGTCAGACCTGGTATTGGAATCCAAATCTGGTTTACTTCAAACCTGTGTACTTTCCATTACACCAAGCTCCCTCCCTACTTCTTTGCCTTTGTCCGCTATCATAGAAAAGAACTGTGCCCAATTTAAGTATAATCTTTGCAGGCTTTCACAATTAAAATTAAAATTTTAGCATGATATATATCAGAAGCATTGTAGTTATAAGATATAATTAGTGGTTATCTAGGTATCTTTGTAATTTATAATGTTTTTGTGAAACACATTGCTTTTCAAAGTTAAGAAAAGTTATCTCAGTGGGGAGGCTGATACTCTGTGCCTTTTATTTGTATCATAAGCTTAATAAATAACAAGTGAAATTCTGAAGGTGGTGGTTAGGTTAGTAATTTTTGTTGTGCATTGTCTGAGTTTGCATTTTAGGGAGTTTCTCATTTTTCCCAATCAGGAGCTTTTATAGAATAGAAGAACAGCTACCCTAAAAGAAGTTGACTGTTCCTGTCCAGCTGTAACAGCAAAATCCTACAGGCACTTGTTCAGTTGTAGAGCTGTGTCTGCACCCGAGAAGGAAAGATTTGAACAAATTGAGAGAAGTATGTTGGGGATCTCAAAGAACAGGCTGGCCATAGCAGGATAGACCCCCTAACGAGGGCCATGGGGGGAAGCTGGTCACTGTTTCTTGTCATTTTGCTGCCTCTTCTTCATTGACTGTGTCTTAGTCCTTTTTGTGTTGCTATAAAGGAATACCTGAGGCTGGGTAATTTATTTAAAAACAAAGGTTTATTTTATTTTATTTATTTTTTCTTTTCTTTCTTTTCTTTTCTTTTCTTTTTTTTTTTTTTTTTGAGGTTTATTTTAGATCATGGTTCTGCATGCTGGGAAGTATGAGAAGCACGGCACCAATATCTACTTGGTTTCTGATGATGGCCAGGTCAAAACATGGCAGATAAAGTCAAAGGGGAGTGAACATGTGCAAAGTAAGAAAACCTAAGGGGTATCCTGGCTTTATAAGAACATACTGTAGAGAGAACTAATCCATTCCCACCAGGGTTAATCTAGTCCCACCAGAACAAGATCTCACTCACTACTGTGAGAAAAGCACCAGGTCATTCATGAGGGATCTACCTCCATGATCCAAACACCTCCCACTAGGTCCCATCTCCCAACACTACCTCACAAAGGATCAAATTTCAAAATGAATTTTGGTGGGGACAAACTCAAGCCATATCCAAACCATAGTAGACTGCTACCAGATCACCCGTAGTTCCACAGACAGGGACACACAGAACACTGGAAAGCTCATGATACTTACAACAGCATTCATTCCTAGCTACTGGAAGAAATTTCCACATGGGTCTTGGGGATGGTGGATTTGGTCCTCTTAACCTCCGTGACTCACTTTCCCACTCCAGATGTTTTCTCCTTCAGTGAATTTTTCCATGTTCCTGGGGACTGCAGCAATCAAGTGTGTTCTTGTTTATGTGCTGGATCACCTTATAATAAAAACATTTAACTAACTACTCATCCCTTGTCATGGCCTGATACCATTTTTGGACCAGAGCATCTCAGGCCTGATTCTTTCAAGGCCCATTGAATTTTCCCAAATAAACACTTATTCAGAGATTACTAAATACAAAAATGTCAAATAAAGACAGGATCTGACAGGGCCAGGATTTGGGGGAGGTGAGGAAGATGAGACATGCAAGTGTAGGATTGGATCTCATCAAAATGTTTTCTTAAAATTTGATACAAGGTCAAGAAAAATTTTCTGGATTGTTACTTTGCTTTTTATCACTTCAAATGAAAAAGAAGTATAAAAGTGCTTTCAAAAGGTCTTAAGTATGATATAAATGAAAAATTTGTCCCAAGTAATAACTACCTGGTTGTATTGACATTTTAAACAAGTCTGAACAACTTTTTGAGTCACTAAAGATTTACACTAATTTGACTCTTTTTCTCTCTATGTCATACAGAACACAATAAGGTGGCAAATGTACGCCATAAGTGTCACTCTATGCAGAAAGAATATAATCTGCTATTGGGGAGTATTTTGTTCAACTTTCAGCCTCGTCTTTCTTAATTACCATTTACTTAAAACACAAAACAGAGGGAAATACAATGCCCAGCTCACAAAGTCAGGGAGATGCCTTTTACAATCCCATACTGAGATAGGATAAGATGGCAATTGCATTTTACATGCAATTAGGAGAATTTATGGATTTCCACACTCTCTGTAACTTGACATCTTGGTAGAATCTAAAAGATTTTCATGTTAGTGCTAAAAGATGGTAAAAATCATATCTTGTGATATAGAATATGAAAATTTCTTCCAAAGCTGCATTAGTGAACCTATTTCCCTAAACTTCATTAAGCCAACCATAGCTCCTGTTCAGTTTCAGCCTGTCTTGCAGTTATTAGAAGATGATGTGAAAGACTAAGAATTCTAAGACTAAGAAGATGATGTGAAAGACTAAGAATTCACAAGTTAGGACTTAGTATTCACTCTGCCCTTTGAACTACCCTGAGATTATATTATAAGTTAATAAAGCATGTGTGAATTCAACAAGCTACACATCTCCTGTCTTAATGTGCATTGCAGGTAGTCTAAGAAGAGAAAAGAGAAATGAAAAAAATTTATTATAAATACAGTGTAGTACAGGTGTTACTGGCTCTTGGAGGTTCATTCCTGTGAATGAACAAACCAAAGCAGGAATTTTACACAAGCCTGGAAAATTACATATTAGACAATAGCAAAAAGATCTAAAGCCAATATAAGGAAATTAAAATCAGCATTGTATTGGGGAATGTGTTAACAACAGTGTATGTGGCCCAAAGGTACAAAATAAAACTTGCACCATAATTAGGATAGCTCAAGTTTGTGTCTGCAGAAGCGTGATGATTTTCTCTGCTTTTTCATATGGGATTATCTAGGGAGTTCAGAAAGTGAGGATGAAAGTCCACCATTTTACTTTACATCAATTTGTTTTAAAGAGGGCAATTCTTAAAGGTGCTCCTTTTTTGTGTTTCTATGTCCAAATTTAGAAAGAAAATGAACACTGCAAATGTCCACTCAATCCTATTTTCCATAGTGTTCTACAGCTTACAAAGCAGTTTGACCACGTATCATCATTTTGTTTGATGCTATGTGCCCCTGGAAAAAATACAGTGCTTGGTGGAGCCCTCATGTCTTCGTTTGCCCAAAGCAGATCACAATAGTTACTTGTGAGGGGTTTGTGAGGCGTAAAGGAGGAGATGCATGCCAAGTGCCTGGTGCTGTCCCTGACACAGAGGAAGCCCCAGCAAATGTTATCTGTCATTGTTAAGACTCCAAAGACCCCTGTAAGTTAGACATAATTATTTCCAACTTACAGCTTAAGAAACCAAGGCTTGAAGAGGTGAAATGGTTGGCCTAACTTGCAGAACAAGGATTTGAACTCAAGTCTTCTGACTCAAATTTAGAGTACACCTTAGTCCCTATACCACAAATGGTAAGCTAGTGTATTGGTTTCCTAGGGCTGCTGTAACAAATTATCACAAACTTGGTGGCTTAAAACAATATAAATCTATTCTCTCACATTTCTGGAGGCCTGAAGTTCACAATTAGTATCACTGAGCTAAAATAAGGTGTCAGCAGTGCTCCACTCCCTCTGGAGGCTCCAGGGGGGAATCCGTTCCATGCTTCTTCCAGATTCTGGTCGATGCTGAGCTGCTGTCATTCCTTGGCATGTGGATGTGTCACTCAAATCTCTATCTCTGTGGACACATTGATTTCTTCTTTTCTGTGTGTGTCTAATCTCCCCCATCTTTCTTTTATAAGGCTATATATGATTGCATTTAGGGCCCACCTGGATAATCCAGTGTAATCTCCCCATCTTAAGATTCCAAACTTCAATCACATTCACAAAGTCCTTTTTTACCATATAAGGTAAGAGTGACAGGTTACAGGGATTAGGACATGAATTTTGGGGGGCGGGGGATTATTCAGTCTACCATAGCTAGCATGGAAAAATTTTAGTCTGGGAAACCTATGCTCAGTTTGACTTCTACTCCACATAAATTTATTCAAATGTAAGCCCATCCTGTATTCTCTTGCTGGCTTGGACATCTGGAGCCCTAGCCTGTCTTTGTATTAGCCTACCTAAAACATCAAAGTCTGATTCCAGCTTCATCCTCAATATCTACAATTGACTTTCTGCCTGGGTCTGGCCCTTACTGGTTTGCCATACCCCTCCCTGCATATGACCTATATTTGGCCCAGGGGATGACCCCCCAAAGTCAGGGTAGTTCCATGTCACCCAAGGAAAGTTTATCTGTGTTTCACAATTAGAGAAGGGGATACTGGTGGAAGGTTCTGATTCTGTCAGATTGGCTTTAATATGAGTCAGGGATTTTAGGGCCTATAACCCTGGGCAGCTTTTCTGTGTTGTGAGGAAGCCCTGTGGACCACTGGTGCTCCATGGTCCATGCCAGCTGGTCTGTGGGCTCCTGTATGGTTTTATTGATGGTTATTGAAATATATATACACACATATACATATAACATATATTAATATATACATTTGTGTGTATATATATATATATCCTTTACTTTTATCCAAATACCTCATTTACTTATTTACAATTCGTATGCCAACTCAAATAATACCTCTCAGTGGTTCTCATGCATTCATGTAAAATTTACTGAGCACCTCCTCCATGCCAGGCACTTTTCTGGGTGCTAGGGATACAGAAGTGAATCTGTGGCCTGTACTCTTAAGGGGATCACAGTCTAGGGGACTAGACAGATTTAGAAATGGGTAATTAGGCTGGGCCTGGTGGCTCACACCTGTAATCCCAGCACTTTGGGAGGCTGAGGCAGGAGGATTGCTTGAGGCCAGGAGTTCAAGCCCAGCCTGAGCAACATAACAAGACTCATATTTACAAAAAATAAAAGACTTAACCAGGCATGGTGGCACACACCTGTAGTTCCAGCTACTCGGGTGGCTGAGCCAGGAGGATCACTTTAGCCCAAGCATTGGAGGTTGCAGTGAGCTATGATTGTACCATTGCACTCCAGCCTGGGTGCCAGAGCAAGACCTTGTCTCTATAAAAAAAAAAAGGGGTGTAATTAAAGAACAGGGTGATTAGTACTATTACTCTATGCAAGGTTGAGACTAGGATAAGGTAAGTGAGGTACTTACCTAGAGTGCAAAATTTAAATGGCTACAAAAACTCAGTAATCAAGGTAAACAACATTTTAATGCAATATTTAAAAAATCAAAATTAATGCCAAAATCCATGATGAACAAAAGTGCCTTCTTTTTCCATGTAAGGTAACATATTCATGGGTTCTAGGGATTACACATGGACATCTCTAGGGAGAGAGTATATTCAGTCTGCCACATATACTAACATGTGAAACAGTGGGATACTTCATGGGACAGTGCCTGTGAAAGGGTCAGGTGGGAGGAGGGTGGCAGGAGTGAGGCTACCATCCCCACTTACTGACAGGACTTGTCCTCCCATCGATTCTTGTAAGTGTTTGGGGTGTTGGAAATGGCTCAGCTTTGGATGGATGTCTGTAGGATCTTTTGTCTTGCCAAAATAGACTAGGCAGTGATCAAATTTGGCAATTGCTGCTCCGGAAAATCAAAGCAGGAGCTTGAATAGAAATGATCCACCTTGACAGGGTGCTAGCCAAACACAGCATTATGGCAATCTGAAGAGATGACTAGTGATGCAGGTTCCATATGTGCTTGAGGGAATATTTTCTTGGATTGGTCAAAGCAATGACTGCTGTGGTATCTGAAACTAGCAAGATTGAAATGTGTGAGTAGATCAGGGCTGTTACCTTCCGCATGACTTCCTTGGGATGTTTCATTAGGTTACTGAGGGTCACAATGGGCAAAAGAGTTAGAGTGATGCAAATTTTAGAGGCAGCTCCTAATAGGCAGCAGATCAAGTTGAACTCTCCAAGCATATCTTGTTTGCATTGAAGAGAATTTGTCATAGACTGCTTCAATTTCAAGATAAGAGCCAGATGAAAGATTTATACAAGGAGAACTACGAAACACTAAAAAAGAAATTGCAGATGACTTAAACAGATGGAAAAATCTACCTTGTTTATGTATTGGTAGAATCAATATTGTTAAAATGTCAATATTACTGAAAGTGATCTACAGA
>VBSM01003018.1:11377255-11382255 GCA_008086735.1 Cheirogaleus medius
ATGTAATCCTAACAATATTTGTACCCCCATAATATAATGAAATAAAAAAAAGATAAGAGCCAGGACAGTATGAATTTTGATTAAGTTAGAGCAGAAAAAGAAATAGAATACTTAAGACTGGAAAGTGTGACTTGCAGAAAAATCAGGTTTCCTATCACACATCACACCTTTTCTCTCCTGCCCCCACACTTCATCCACATAATATCCACCTGTTGGAAAATCCTCCCAGAAGGCATGCGTTTTATTTTCCGAACAGAAGCAATTTTCATAGTCTTCGAGCAGGTCCTTAGTCACACCACATTTCTATTCCCAAGTCATGGCTACATCACAGTCATCTAAAAAATATTTTGATTTTAATGCAGCTTTTCCACTATAAAATAATAACTATTCATTATAGAAAACTGGAAAAGTATGGAAAATGAGATAAAGGGAGAAATCACATAATCTTACCTCTGAAAATTGATTATTGATAATGTCTTAGCATGTTTTCTTTCATTTATTTTCTATGCCTAGTGATTTTTTTATACATTGTTATATATAGTCATATGTATGCATATATATGTGTGTGTGTGTAGGAATATGTATGTATGTATATGTATGTGTCTATAGAGGATACAAACACACACATGTGTATATATATATATATATATATACAAAATTAAGAGTGTTTGCAATTTTGCACTTGGATTTATTTTACTTACCATTCTTTTCTCTCATCTGTTTTGACCTGTGAGGATCAGCCCACACAGTCAACCACTTCCTCCTTCTTGAAACACTTTCCTTGGCTTCTCTGTCACCACACTCTCCTAGTTTTCCTCTGATTTACTTCTCCCTTGTTCTCAATATCCTTTGTCAACATGGCTTCCCTTATCTGCCTGCTGAATGTTGAAATTCTTCACAGCTAAGGCCGGTTCCTCTTTTCTTTTGGCTCTGTATTCATACTCTATGTGGTTTCTCCCTTGCCATGACTTTAAATACTATTTAGTATTTAGATGCAGATGCAGTCCACATTTCTATCTCTAGCACAAACATCTTCTTTAAGATCCAGATTCACAAAAATCCAGTTGCTTATTTGACATATCCACTTGAATGTTTCACAGGCATCTCAAATCCAACACGTCTACACAGAGCTCTTGACTTCCCCTTCCCACACCTGCCTCCTCCATTCTTGCCTGTTTTAGCAAATGGTGCCATGCACCACCCATGGCTCAATCTCCCATCATCCTCTGATGCCTCCTTGCCACTTATTTCTCATGTCCAATTCATAACCAAGTCCTGCCTATTCTACCTCACATTAGGTCTTGAATTTACCCACTGCTTTCTATATCCATTGCTATCTCATGGGTTTAGACAATGCCCTCTTTTGCCTGGCTATGACAACAGTCTCGAACTCTTGCCTCTTTCAACCCATTCTCTATGTAACATCCATAATCATCTTTTAAAAGATAAATCACTGTATGTGATAAAAGAAAGAAAGAAAGAGACCAGAAAGGAAAAAGAAAATGAAAGAAAAGAAAAGAGAAAAGAAAGAAAAGAAAAGAAAAGAAAAGAAAAGAAAAGAAATAAAGAGCTTCCCATTGCACTTAGCATAAAACTAATATTCCCTGCCATGGTCTATAAGACCTTGCAATGTCAAGCCTCTGCACACTTCCCATCTCTCTCTTTCTTACCATTCCTATCACTCTTTCACTACTTTCCAGTTCAAATGATCTTCTTTCAGTTAATCAATATGTCCACTTAGGTGTTGATCAGTTAATACCAATTTGCTGGTGAGTACATGTGGTGCTTATTTTTCCATTCTTGGGATACTTCACTTAATAGAATGGGTTCCAGCTCTATCCAGGAAAATACAAGAGGTACTATATCCCCGTTGTTTCTTATAGCTGAATAGTACTCCATGTTATACATATACCACATTTTATTAATCCACTCATGTATTGATGGGCACTTGGGTTGTTTCCACATCTTTGCAATTGTGAACTATGCTGCTATAAACATTCGAGTGCAGGTGTCTTTTTCATAGAGTGACTTTTGTTCTTTTGGGTAGATGCCCAGTAATGGGATTGCTGGAGCAAATGGTAGATCCACTTGTGTCGCTTTAAGGTATCTCCATAACATGAGCAGAAACTTTTCAAAAGAAGACACAATAATGGCCAACAAACATATCAAAAAATGCTCAACATCTCTAATCATCAGGGAAATGGAAATCAAAACCACAATGAGATATCACTTATCTCCAGTGAGAATGGGCTTTATTAACAAGTCCCAAAACAATAAATGTTGGTGTGGATGTGGAGAGATTGGAACACTCCTACACTGCTGGTGGGACTGCAAACTAGTTCAACCTCTGTGGATTTCCTCCTTTATGAGTTGTCGTAAACATCTTTTGAATTATACCTTTCTCCTACCCCAATGATAATGTCTTAACTCAACGTCTTACCATTTGCAGCCTAGATTGCTTTAACAGCCTCCTTGTTAATCTTGTGACCTCTATTCTTGCGGCCTTCCTTTTAGGAGAATGTGTCCTTTCTCTTGAAGCCAGAGTAATTTTTCTAAAATGCATATGTGTTCACAATATTGACTGTTTGTAACTCCTGGTCTCATTGCCTAGATTATAAAGAGTAAGATATGCCATGTTATGGCACATAATTACAGCTTCAGTGGGTCCAGCTAGAAGTCTCACCACCATCCAACATCACACATACACACACACAAACACACATATACACACAAGCCCTGTTTGTGTCTGCTTAGGTTGCTCTCTCTTTCTGGAATACTCTTACATCCCATCCAATCCAGCTGGGGAACATCTGCTCATTTTTCAATACTAGGTCAAAGGTCACTTCCTCCATGAAAATTGCCTCTCTCAGTCTTGGTAAAACTGACCACTATCTTCCTTATGTTCCACTTAATATTCACTCAGATTTTTAGCATAGCAACTAAAATACTTGGTTGCGTTGCTCTTTTTCATGTTTATCTTCTAGTATATTTCAAGCACTTCAAGAAACAGACCATTTCTTATAAACTTTATCTTCCCTAGTGCCTAGCATGTTTTTTAAAATAGAGTCTTATCCAATGAATGTTAAAAGTATTTGCCCAATTATCCAAGTATTAATATTTTCCTTATAGATTTGTACAAATGATTTATAGATAATAATCCTTTGTTTTATTTATTATGAATATTTTATCAGTTTGCAAATAGCTTTGTAAGTTTGATTATGGGATGGTTGAATAATTTTGTTGTTTTGTAGTTTTTAATCTGTATAAAGTCAAATTTATTAATGTTCTAAGTTATTTATTCCAGTATTTCTAAGTTTAGAAATTCTTATTTTCATTAGAGATTTGATAAACATTTATTTCTGTCTTCTTCTAGTTTTATTATTTAATTTTTTAAATATGTAACTCAATAATGAATCTGGAATTTACTTCATGGTGTATATTAAGGATTTCATTTATTTTTTCCCTAGATAGTTAACTATTTGTCCTAGTACCATTTAATAACCTTTTCCTTCCTACTTAATTTGAGATAACTCCTTCACCATATATTAGTTTTATAATATATATAGTAACATCAGAATGGGTGACATATATGATTTAATTCATGTGTGTCTATATTTGTTCCAGTGACCTAGTGATTTAATAACTGTGGTTCTACAACCTGTATTTAAAATGCAGTGACCTATAAATAAAAATTTTTATATCTTATAAGGCTAATTCTCCTTTATTACCTTTCTTTTTTAAAGTTGTCTGTGCAATTTTCTTTTTTTTTCCCAACTAAATCTTAGGATTATTTTGTCAAATTTCCAAAGGAGTACTGTTAGTATTTTGATTGGGATTCAAGTAAAATTATAAATAATTTAAAAGATAATTGATTTATTTTTACCACGTTCAGCCTTCTAACTCAGGAACATGGTATTTTCCCCTACTTTATTCAATACTTTAGTATATATTTCTCAGTAAAGTTTTATAGTTTTCTTTTAATAGGTCTCACATGGCTCTAATTAAGATTAGTCCTAGGCATTTTGGATGTCATTCAGAAAACTTCTCTGGTATGACTAAAAATGTTCATGCAGCCCACTGATAAATATAAACCAGGATATTGGGGCTTTTATTTTCTAGCCCACGTGGTCTGATAGTAATTGAGGCCATATAGTGTGGTGGTTAAATGCATGGGCTTTGGTGTCTAGACAGATGTGGTTCTGAATCCTGGTTGTTACTTATTGCCTATGTGACCTTGGGCAAGTTATGCAATCACTTTAAATTCTGTCTCAGCCACTTCATCTATAGAACAGGGATATTAATAGTATCTCTCCTTATAGGAGTTTGGTGCAGAATATGCAGGATAATGAAAGTGAATGCGTAACATGATGCTTGACACATAGCAAGTGCTCAATAAAGCGATACAAGTAGATCTACCATTTGATCCAGCAGTCCCATTACTGGGCATCTATCCAAAAGAATAAAAGTCACTCTATGAAAAAGACACCTGCACTCAAATGTTTATAGCAGCACAGTTCACAATTGCGAAGTTGTGGAAACAACTCAGGTGCCCATCAATACATGAGTGGATTAATAAAATGTGGTATATGTATACCATGGAGTATTATTCAGCTTTAAGAAACAATGGTGATATAGCACCTCTTGTATTTTCCTGGATAGAGCTGGAACCCATTCTACTAAGTGAAGTATCTCAAGAATGTAAAAATAAGCACCACATGTACTCACCAACAAATTGGTATTAATGGATCAACACCTAATGGACACATGGGAATAACATTTATCGGGTGTCGGGCAGGTGGGAGGGGGGAAGAGGGGATGGGTTTATACAAATATAATGAGTGAGATGTGCAACGTTTGGGAGATGGTCATGCCTGAGGCTCTGCCTCGAGGGGGAGGGGGGCATGGGTAATATACGTAACCGTAATATTTGTACCCCCATAATATGCTGAAATAAAAAAAAATGTGGGCTATGATAGCAGTGCTGCTCTTGGTGTCAATAA
>VBSM01003018.1:11387255-11388487 GCA_008086735.1 Cheirogaleus medius
GAACAGCGTTTGGATCCCAAGTGAGAGCTCTGAAATACTGTACTCTATGCCAGGGCTTCTCCAATCTTCCACGTGTAGATGGATCACCTGGGCAACCTATTAAAATGCAGACCTTTATGAGATTCCGCACTTCTAAGGTACTGCCAGGGGACGCTTAAGCTTCTAGGCTTTGGCCACATTATGAGGAAGAAGATACTATTACCTCTCTGTTAGAGACCTAGATCTTCACACTAAGGAGACTCTTCTTAAAAACCTCTGGCTGAATTTCTCAACTCTCCTACTGGCTGAGTTTAGAACATTGAGTTTAGAACATTGGCTGTCAGGGCTTCTGCACCTTAGATATGAGCTTCATAGAATTCAGTTTAGTTTATCCTGTAACTTTTTGTCATTTCCAGACATGTCATCTGAATTAGCAATGCATGGACACTCACCAAGTAATTCCTGCTTTGTCAGTTAATTGCTTTTAGTGCTTATCAGATTCATTTCTGAGATGTCAGTTTCTCACTGTTAATTACTTTTTGACTTTTCTGAAAGGTAATATAAGTATTTTCTTTGGTCATTTTCCTAACTTTCATTCAACAAATCTATATTACATCCCTACTATGGGCCATGCACTGTTCTGGGCAACTCAGGATAAAACCATGAACAAAAACAGGCAGACATACCTGTCCTCAGAGAGTTTACATCCTGTTGGAGGGAGAGAAAAGAAACAAGCAAGAACACTGGATAGCATGCTCTTGATAAGTTCTAATAGAGACAAGTAAATCCTGCCAGGGAGACAGGTAGGGTTAGTGGGGGGAGGTGCTCTTTTTTGTAGGATGGCTAGGGAAGGCCACACAAATAATGTGGCCTTTAGCAGAGCCTGCAGGGAAACCAGAGAACACACATTGTATCTATTTGGGGAAAAAGTATTCCAAGCAGAAGTAACAACAAATGCAAAGGCCCTGGGGCAGAGGCATGCCTAGATTATTTGGTAAACAGCCAAGAGGAGACTGTGGGAGTGAGAGAGAGGAGAGCAGTAGGAGATTAGGTTAGAGAAATCATAGGGTAGGGCTAGCTAGGGAAGACCTTAGAGAGCCTTGGAAGACCTGGGCTTTTACTTTCATGAGATGGGATCCATGGCAGATTTTTGAGCAGATGAGTTTTTCCAAGATTACTCAGGCTATTGTATTAAGAATTGGGAGGGGGCCGGGCGCGGTGGCTCACGCCTGTAATCCTAGCACTCTGGGAGG
>VBSM01003018.1:11401999-11435023 GCA_008086735.1 Cheirogaleus medius
TGATGTTATTTGTACCTCAGTGATAATCTAATATAAATTATGTCCTGAAATTAATATTCCATTAAACCTTTCAATGAATCACAGAAAAAAAAAAGAATAGAACTGGCTTGGATTCCCAGACCAATGTTCTTTCCTTACATTATGTTGTTGTTGAACCCAGTGTTTTTTTTTTTTAATTTATTTTTTAACTCTCCATCAAACTGGTACTAATTGAACCCAGTGTTTTTAAAAATTATGTTTCTTATTTTTAATTGCTCATTAACAACATTCTCTTTTTCTTATTAATATTTTTTTTATTTCAGAATATTACAGGGGTACAAATGTCTTGGTTATATGATTTGCTTTTGTACATCTACTGGTTTGATTTGGAGTTGGTTTCTACATATGAAATAAATCTGAGAGACTGGGTCCTCCTTGCAAAGATGCCTAAAGTAGCCCTCTTTTCTCACTCCCCACCCGTGTCCATCTTATCATTAAGTTCTACTGTCTTGTAATACTCATTGCAATTTGAAAATATCTTGTTAGGTTATTTACTTATTTCTGATCTCACTGACTCCCCCATCTACTTTGAGCTCCATGAAAGTATAAAATCTCTTTGGTCTGGTCCCAGAACCATACCCCAAGCTCCAAACAGTGCCTGGCATACAAGTGGCCTCGGATATGGTCATACAAAGAGTATGTAAGAAATTAATATTTGTTCTTTCCCAAAAAATAGAATTTGTAATGAATAATAAGCTCATTAAATGTAGTCTTTATAATAAGGTTATGTGTTTATTCACTCTTTTTTCTTGATCAAATATTTATTTTTTATCTCAAAATATTAAGGGGGTACAAGTGTTTTTGTTACATGGATGAATTGTATAATGCTGAAGTCAGGGCTTTTAGTATGCGTGTAGTATGCCTGTCACCAGAATAGTGTACATTGTAACCAATAGGTATGTTTTTATCCCTCACCCCCTCCCACCCTCCTCACTTCTTGGTTTCTAGTGTCCTTTACACAACTATATCACCATGCGCACACATCCTTTAGCTACCACTTATTAGTGAGAACATGTGGTATTTGTTTTTCCGTTCCTGAGATACTTTGCCTAGGATAATGTTCTCCAGTTTCATCCAAGTTGCTGCAAAATACATTATTTCATTCATTTTTATGGCTGAGTGGTACTCCATGGTGTGTGTGTGTGTGTGTGTGTATATATATATATATATATATATATATATATATATCACATTTACTTCATTCACTCATCAATTGATGGATGCTTAGGCTGATTCCATATCTTTGCAATTGTGAATTGTGCTGCAATAGACATTCGAAACAGTTGTATTTTTGATATAATGACTTCCTTTCCTCTCAATACAGTTTACATAAAAGTTACACTAATTTGCACTAACACCAACAGTGTATAAGTGTTACTTTCTCTCTGCATCCATGCCAGAATCTATTGTTTTTGACTTTTTAATAATGGTCATTCTGACAGGGGTAAGGTGGTATCTCATAGTGGTTTTCATTTGCATTTCTCTGATGATTAGTGATGTTGAGTGCGGGGGAGTAGTTGAGGCAGGTCAGCGAGGAGATTAGCTACTTCTCCCCATGGAGCCAAGTCCCTAAGACAGGGGTCACCACAGAGGATAAGGAAATTGACAGACAACAGAGAAAAATAAAAGAATACACAGAGACTAAGGTATAGTTTATAGTTATGTATATATATATATATATATATATATATATAAAGATCAGCTATAACACAGCGGGGGTACTTAGGAGACTGGTGTATCTCCATAAATGCCAGCAATATGGTTAGATTCATATAGGTTTTTATAATCACAGACATCAATTACCAGTTGTCAGGGTAACACATTTGCACATCAGGGAATGCAGTTGCTAGGGGATACAGGTAGTGGGTTAGGGTCAAAAGTCCTCTCAAGGGGCTTCTAATCTATCTAGGTGAACAAACAGGTACAAAGTCTTTCAGGGGCTAACTTCTAAGTTATAAGAGGTAGTTGTCAATTAACAAAGGTATAACAAAAGAGGTATAGTGACTCTATATTTCTTTGCTTAGTTATGGTGGACTTAAAGGTAGACATGCAGGAGAGAGCAGGAAACCCATCTCTAATAAACAGGTTGTTTATAACCACTTGGGTGCATCTCTGGGCAAGGTGCCCTCATTGTCTCCGACTCCCATCCTGTGGGCCATATTTGCCTTGTCTTGTCTTTCAAGACACAGAGAAGCTCACAGATTTTGAGATACTGGGAAGCCTTCCTGGAAGACATCCCTACCGGAGATTTGAGAGCTGTCCCATGATAGCAGCCTCTAATAAGTGAACCATTGAGTTCACACATTTCTTCAGGACAAAACCCTGAAAACTCCTGTTTCTGTCCTTAATATAGCAATATTGTGTTATACAATAAAATAATGGTCTTATAAGCCACATTTCATTAATTTTTACATCATATTTCTCAACAGTTGGGAATTTTTTTCACATGTGTGTTGCCCATTTGCCTACCATCTTTTGGTAAAACTCTGTTCATGTTTTTTGCCCAATTATCAATGGGGTTATTTGCTTTTTCTTTTCTGATTTTTTGAGCTACTTGTAGATTCTGGATATTTGTCCTTTGCTGTATAGTTTGTGAATATTTTCTCCCATTCTGTAGGTTGTCTATTTACTCTGCTGATTATTTCCCTTGTTGTGCAGAAACTTTTTAATTTAATTACATCCTGTTTATCTATTTTTGTTATTACTGTATTTGTCATTAGGATCTTAGTCATAAAATCTTTGCCTAGGCTGATGTCTAGAGTTTTTCCTGTTTTCCTCTAGAATTTTTATGGTTTCTGGATTTACATTTAAGTCTATAATCCATCTTGAGTTAATTTTTTTTAATATGGTGAGAGACAGGGATCCTGTTTCATTCTTCTGCATGTGGCTATTCAATTTTCCCAGCACCATTTATTGAATAGGGTATTCTTTACCTATTGTATATTTTTTTCTGCTTTGTCAAAAATAGCTTTATGGTTTTATTTCTGGGTTCTCTATTTTGTTCCATTCATCTATGTCTCTACCTTTATACCATTACCCTTCCGTTTCAGTTACTATAGCTTTGTAGTATAATTTAAAGTCAGATAATGTGATGCCTCCAGATTTGTTCTTTTTGCTTAAAATTACTTCAGCTATTCAGGCTCTTTTTTGGTTTAATATGAAGTTGAGGATTAATTTATCTAGATATGTAAAAAATGACATTGGTATTTTGAAGGGAATTTCATTAAATCACTTTGGACACTATGGACATTTTAACAATGTTGATTCTTATAATCCATGAGCATGGGATATTTTTCCATTTGTTTGTGTTATCTATGATCTCTTTCATCAGTGTTTTATAGTCCTCTTTGTAGGTTTCTTTCACCTCCTTGGTTCAGTATATTTCTAGGTATTTTATTTTCATTGCAGCTATTGTGAATGGCATCGAGTTCTTGATCTAACTCTCAGCTTGACTGTTACTAGCATATAGAAATACTACTGGTTTGCATACACTGATTTTGCAACCTGAGACTTTGCTAAATTTATGTATCAATTCTAGTTGCCTTTTGATGGAGTCTTTGGGGTTTTCTAGATACAAGATCACATGATCAGCAAACAGAGATATTAGTAGATAATATTATGACCTCCTGTTTCCCAATTCAGATGCCCTTTATTTCTTTCACTTGCCTGATTGCAGTGGCTAGGACTTCCAGTACTATGTTAAAAACAAATGGTGACAGTGGGTCTCCTTGGTTTTTTTTCCAATTCTTAGGGGGAATGCTTGCAACTTTTCACATTCTGTATAATGTTGGCTATGGATTCCTCATATATAGATTTTGTTATTTTGAGGTATGTTCCATCTATCCCTAATTTGTTGAGGGTTTTTATCATGAACAGGTGCTGAATTTTATTGAATGCTTTTTCTGCATCTATTGAGATGATCATATGGTTTTTGTTTTTACTTCTGTTTATGTGGTAAATCACATTTGTTGATTTTCATATATTGAACCATCCTCGCATCCCTGGGATAAAACCCACTTGAGCATGGTGAATTGCCTTTTAGATGTACTGTTCAGCATATCCATGCTGTTTATGCTCCCTATCCATTAATCACTTAGTAGCTGTCTCAGTGATCAGATTGGCTGTCAAGGCATTGCAGTGCTTGTGTTCAAAAAACCCTTATTTTACTTAATAATGGCCTCACAGCGCAAGAATAGTGATACGGGCATATTGTTATAATTGTTTTATTTTATTATTAGTTGTTTTTAATCTCTTACCGTGCCTAATCTATAAATTCCACTTTATCATAGATATGCATGCGCTATATAGGAAAAAACGTAATATACATACAGTGTGGTACTATCCACAGTTTCAGGCATCCACTGGGTGTCTAAAAACATATCCACCACAGATAAAGGAGGACTACTATATTTTAGAAGCATTGTCAATATGGCTTCTAGGTGGTCAAGCAGGTGAGATTTCTTACCTTTAATTATAATTTATAGGATTGTATTCTTCCACATTTAAGCAGTCAATATGTATTCTGCCTAAATATGTACTCTGACCCTAATTTAGTAAAGTTTTTGGAATTTGGCAAGGGAGTTAATAAAGCCAGTGAACATATCAAATTTCGAGTAGCTTTGGATCATTGATGACTACTGTTTGATAAGAAAGAATGCTAAACTCTGTTTTCTTTTACCCCATAACTGGTAACAGAGTAGAGATATAGAATGAGTACAGTTTAACAAAGAAAAGTTCTCACATCTTAGCCCCTACTTTTGCTGTTCTAAAAGCTACCTCGAAATACTAAAGCAAAAACAAGTCAAAGCCTTTTAATTGTTATTATTTTTGCAACAGAAAATGATAATTTGCCTATGGAGAGAATTAGGAAATCTTTGAGCTAGAGTCACCACCCCACTTCATGTTTCACAACCTGAAATTTAGATGACAAGGCTGAATGATCAAATTACCAAGTACAAATCATTATCATCTCAGGTGACAATTAATGTTCTAGCTCTTCTTTACCTCCTGTTACTCTAACATTTAGAATATGATGGTAATAGACAAGAGCTTTCTCATTTGTTGGTGATGATTATAGAAGCTCCACAGGAGCAAAACTGATCAGGAAAGATGACCAAAAAATGAATAAAAGAAAGAAGAACAGAGAGAAGGCAGCAACAATGGTAAAGATACAGAATGCAGATTAGAAGTGACATCTCCCAGACTCACTAGGCAATAGATCAGCATTTCCAAACCTTTGTGCTCATCAGCATGACCTGGGGCCTTATTAAAAACAACAGATCTCTTGTACCACTACTAGAATTAAGTTCAAAGATCAAGGGTGAGACCCTAGAATTTGAATTTTTACATGGTCCCACTCAGAAGCAAATGGCCCACACTTTGAGAAACCCTACAGTAGAGATAACATGAGTAGTACTAATAACAAAAACAGTGTTTTGCAAATATAAAGTATATTCATTGCATTATTTTTGCTCCTCATATGATCTTAGAAGATAGACTGGGCAGATATTGTTCTCCTCATTTTATCAATTAGTACACTGAAGTTCTAAGAAGTTAAATGATCTGCCCAAAGCTGCATTATAGTAGATGACAGAGTCAGGACTGAAATACAACTCTTTCTACTCTTAGATGGGCATTCCTTCTATTAAACCAAGAAACACACACTAGAATAGTTCAGTAATATGGAGTCATTTGGTGTAAGGACAAGCAGTTACATAAACCTCCATACTCTTTACAGTCACTATACAAGAATTGATGCTAAGGCACGACCCTGCCTCATCAAGAAAATGGTATTTAATGCAGGGTACTACATGAGGATGGAAAATAATAGAATATATAGTAGAAAGATTTTTTTTAAGTTTTAGCACTTTAAAATTTAAAACACTTCAAGTGCTTCCTTTCTTTATTTGGATCCCTCACTTACATAGAATATCTAATGAAACATTTATACATTTACTCAATAAATATGTTGCATAATTGAGATATGACTAGGATAACATTTCCACATTCTCGCATTTATAACCCTTTGGGATATTCTCAGTTTTGTACATATTATTTTATCCTTATTATTGCCCTTTATTATTTTAAAATGTAGCTGCATATTATACATATCTATACTTCAGCATTTTCCATGTGTAAACATAATAAAAAGCCCATAATTACTCATTTAGTCAGAACCCTCCAATATCATTTTCCTTCCTCATCTTCCACTTTTCTAAGATGTGTTCACCTTTTGTTTCATCTCCAAAATTGTAGTTTTGTTCTTGATCCTCATTGCTTCACTCTGTTGAATAGGGCCCTATAAGCTCTCTTTATGTCCATTAACGTGTTTCTTCCTTTTTCCTCACATAATCTTGGCTGAAAGGGTCTTGTGTAGCATATTCTGTACTGGTAGGTTGGAGCTAGCCTCCAATCACTTTCTGCCTTCTTAAACTTGAAGTGCTAAAACCTGAAACTACCACATTATTCTGTATTGATTATGTTCAGCCCTCCCTTCTCTGGTGGCAAGCTTCCTTCTGACTGTAAACCCAGAAGCTCATGCCAGTCGTCCTCCACTGGCAGACCTATACATTTTTTAAAGGAGCCATGAAATGAACAGGGAATTGGCACCAGAACATTCTTGATCACTCCTATAATTTCCTAATGACAAGCTCCCAAATCCTCCAGATGGTCTCTTGCTTTTTTGATGCCCTTATTCCCATAGCCCAATTTATTTTAGCATTATCTTCCTGTTCAAACAATTGTCAAGAATTCTGATGAGCCCTTCTTCCACCTTTGTATCTTAAACTCTGGCACTTTTTCACTTGAACCCTCATGTTTATATCTTTATGTTCTGTTTCACCAATTTTGGCTCCTGTCTCATAAACCTAGTCTTTAGATATTTTTAATCCATGCTACCTGTTATCTTCTGCCTTGAAGAAGTGATGTAAGGACATCAGCTGTATCAGCTTTGACTGATGTGGTTGGCAATAATAGGCCTGACCAAAGGAAACCCCAATGCGGACTGAAATGGAAAACTCCTAGGCCCTTTAGTATAGTTGCAGAAAAGTGAAGATTGTTCCATCAAATTCAGCAAAGCAAGAGTTTCAAGTTTTAGAAAAACATAGGCATTGCACCCAAATGATATGCTTATCTGAATACTATACTATGCATAGTATCAGTTGTTCCTGAGTGCTGAATACTAAGTATCTCAGTCAGTTCAGGCTGCTTTGACAAAATACCATAGACTGGGTGGCTTAAACAGGAGAAATTTATTCCTCACAGTTCTATAGTCTGGAAGTCCAAGATCAGAGTGCCAGCATGGTCAGGTTCCGTTGAGGGCTCTCTGCTTGACTTGCAGATATCTGCCTTATTGTGTGCTTGACTGACAAGGAGAAAGAAAGAGAAAGAGACAAGTAAAGGAGGGAGAGAGAGAAATAAAATTAAGGCAAGCTCTCTAGTGTCTCTTGTTATAAGGACATTAATCCCATCATAAGAGTCCCACCCTCATGACCTCATCTAATCTTAATTTCCTCCCAAATGGTCCATTTCCAAACACCATCACGTTGAGGGTTAAGGCTTCAACATAGGAATTTTGTCAGGAGGTGGGGGGAACGCAAATATTTAGTCCAAAACAGTAAGGATGTGAAAGACAACAAACCCAATGTTTCCAACACCTCTGGCCTTGTTGACGTCTCCATCAGAGCTGCCAACACTATAGAACTGAGGGCATGCCTTTGAGAGATGCAAGCAAAGCCTGGGCAGCTGAGCCCACCCCCACATCGTTATCTCACTTGATCTTCTGGACTGCCGATCTACTGCTTTGAGAATAAACCAAAGTAAAAGGTACCTTGAACCTGAATCAGACTTCATGGTTTGGTCTCGTGCAGCTGTAATCAATTGTTCCTTTTTTATTTTCACTGATCTGTAGACCTTATCAGTGAGTCTGCAGACAACACAGAGAGGAAGGGGCTCTGTCGGAGGCTGTGCCTCACTCTTCAATTCACATTCATTTCTCTTCCCCACCCCCTTTAGTCTAAATTTTCTATTCATTGATTCTAAGCATGTGATTGCATTGACATTGAATAAAATCATTCTTTTAAGAAATTTATGTACGCTCCTACTGTGTGCCAGGTGCTGTTCTGAGCACTGAGTATATAATACTGAACAATAGAGATAAAATCTCTGTCCTTGTGAATCTGACATTAGACAGAATATTAGATAGTTAAAAGTGCCACTGGGGAAATGGCATAAGCAGGGAAAGGTGGTAAGCAGTGCTAAGGGCCACTTCAAACAGGACACTCAGGGAAGTTGTCACTGAGAAGGTGGTATTGGAGGAAAGACCTGAAGGAAGTGAGGTACAAGTCATGCAGATACACTGGGAAAGAGATTTCCAAGGGGAGAGAAGAGCAGGTGAACAAGTCCTGAGGTGGGAGCAGGTTTGGGATGTTTAAAGCATAGCAAGAAGGCCAGTGTGGATGTGAAGGGGTGGGGAAGGGGCTATGTCAGACAATGCAAAGTGCTCATAAGGAAACACAAGGTACATATTATATGCTCCACCCCACCATGGCTTGAGGAGAACGTCAAGATTTGTTAGGAAACAAATGGATTTTTCTTCATTAAATCTCATCAATAAATCTCCCTTCTTCCTCCTTCTATGGGCATTTTTTGGGCCATATCCCAATTCCAAGTCTATCAGTCATCTCTGACTAAGGCCCACTGTTAGTGTTGTCTATCTTGGGTATAGTTTACCACTAACTTTATGTAGTCACATTTAATAATGTCAGTGGTATCCAATTTCTGATATCCCTCATCTCTCTTTAAAAAGCATTGTAGTTATACTCAATATAATAGCTATCATATGCTGAATGCTTGCCGTTTTCCAGACACTTTACAGATGTTATATCATCTAATTATCCAACAACTCTGTGGGGGTAAATCTTATTATTAGCCTTGCTTTATGGATGAGAATACTGAGACTCAGGGAGGATGAACACCTTGACAGAGGTTGTAAGACAGACTTTAAACCTTGCCTGAGTCAAAAGCTCCTCCTTTCACCACATCAGGCTGCCAGTCTCCTTAAATAGGCTGATTCCCTCATAATATCATTTCATACAATTCAACCTTGAGACTATCTCTTAAAGGCACATCTCTTGAAACCTTGGCAAGTTTGTCGTCTCATGGCAGGTCCTAGAACTTCCTGACATCTTAGAATGCAGAGAAGCTTTTCTTTCCTTGATTCTCTCTATTGCCATATTTAAATTTTTATTCTCTTCTAATAGGAATTTATATATATTTCCTATATCAGTGTCTAGTGTTCTGTCTTTTGATAAATTAATTTTAGTTATTTCTAGAACATAACCAGAAAAGTCAATATCTTTACTGTTCTTTTAGCATTTACTTCCTAGCAATTCTGCCAACCTACTTATTTTTCATTTTTGACTAGTAACCAAGTACACTCTAACCTACTTCTTTTTTGTGATTTTAGTTTTCAGAAAACATGGGTAAATAACATTCATTTCAGCATTTTTCTAGGCCTGTACTAAATATTTGGCATGTTTTTGCTGCTTCCAATACTGTCATTTTTTTCCCTTGATATCATTGATATGATCTCCCATCATCATCCCTCAATCAAACAACAATTGACCTATTTTTTCTTTCATATGCATTTCTTTCCATTCATATGGTCATATCCATTCCTGGTGTTGATCTTTTTCACTCTCATATCCAAGTGTGTGTGTGTGTCTGTCAGGTAAAACATTTTGGAAAACATCCAACCAATATGACTTTTATTCTTATTAAATTATAATACCTTAGGACACCTTCCAATGCTCTCTGCTATTAAATTCAATGGGTTTCAGTGTTTCAAAAAAGTGTAGATACAGTTTTAAAATGTATTCCTTACTGGGCTTTAATTATCAAGTTGGATGTTTATAAGTCCTTAGGGAGATAGTAGCCTTCAGAGTCAGAAATCTCTAAATGTCCAAAATTATTTTTATATATCAAAAGGCAAGATTGTCAAGCCAACTAGAATGGATATAATGGGAAACTAATGGCCTAAGTGCTGACAAGGATGCAGAGGTACAGTCACATTGATGGTGGAAATGTAAAATGGTACAGCCACTTTGGAAAACAGTATCACAGTTCCTGAAAAGGCTAAACATAGTGTTCCCATATGACCCAGCAATGCAACTCCTAGGTATAAGCCCAAGATAATTTAAAACACATCCAAACAAAAACTTGTATATGAATGTTCATAGAGCAGTCTTCATAATAACAAAAAGTAAAAACAACCCAAATGTCCAATAACTGGTGAATGGATAGGCAAGATGTCATCTAGCCATACAATGTAATATTATTCAGCTATAAATAGAAATGAAGTTCTGGTACATGCTATAACATGGAAGATTTTTTTTATTTCAGGATATTATGGAGGTACAAACATTTTGGTTACATGTTATGACTTTGCCTCACCCAAGCCATGATTTGAGGTGTGCCCTTTCCCCCATAAAATGTTCACTGCATCCATTAGTTGTGAGTTTACCCACCCCAACCCCCCTACCCGCAATGAATATTACTACCATGCGTGCACATTAGTGTTGATCAGTTAGTGTCAATTTGATGGTGAGTACATGTGGTGCTTATTCTTCCATTCTTGTGATACCTCTGGGAAGGTAAAGAAACCATACACAAAAGTCCACATATTGAATGATTTCATGTATATTAAATATCCAGAATAAGCAAATCCATTGAAACAAAATGTAAATTAGTAGTTTCTTTCAGGGATTATGAGGAGGGGGAAATAGGGATCAACTGCTAGTGGATGTGGGGTTTCTTACTGGTGTGATGAAAATGTTCTAAAATTAGAGAGTGGTGATGGTTGTGCAACTCTGTGAACATACTAAAAACCACTGAATTGTACACTTTAAAGGGATTAATTTTTTTATTTCAAGAAAATATGAAAGTACGAACATTTTGATTGCATTTTATATCTTTGCCTCTCCCTAGTAAGGGTTAGAGGTATGCCCTTCCTCTCCACACTGCTCACCAATCCCTCAGATGTGGGTCTACCCCCTCAACCCCCGAATCCCTGGTGAACACCACCACCATTTGAGCACCATATTGATAATCAGTCAGTACCAATTTGATGGCGAGTACATGTGGAGCCCATTCTTCCGATCTTGTGTCACCTCACTTTGGATAATGGACTTAAGCTTAATCCAGGATAGTATAAGCGGTGCTAGCTCGCTGTTGTTTCTCAGAATTCAGTAATATCCCATTGTGAACATATACCAAATTTTAATAATCCACTCATGAATTGATGGGAACTTGGGTTGTTTTCACGTCCTTGCAATAGTAAATTGTGCTGCCATAAACATTCGGGTGCAGATGTCTTTATAATAGAATGTTTTATGATCTTTTGGGTAGATGCCTAACAATGCTATTACTGGGTCGAATGGCATTTCTGTTTTTAGCTGTTTGAGGTATCTCCAAATTCTTTTCCACAAATGTTGCACTAATTTGCAGTTTCACCAGCAGTGTAAGAGTGTTCCTGTCTCTCCACATCCTCGCCAGTATTTGTTGTTTTGGAATTTCTTGATAAGGCCAATTTCACTGGGGTTAAGTGATATCTCATTGTGGTTTTGATTTGCATTTCTCTGATGATTAGAGATGATGAGCATTTTGTATATGTTTGCATGCCATTATTCTGTCTTCTTTGGAAAAGTTTCTGTTCATTTCCGTTGCCCTTTTCTTAATGGGGTTATTTGATTTTTTCTTGTTAATTCTTTTGAGTTCTAGATAGATTCTTGTTATCAGCCCTTTATTGGAAGTATAGTTTCATAAAGGGTTGAATTTTATGGTATATGAATTTCATTTCAAGAAAGATGTAAAGAAAAAAAAGACTGGCGAACAGGGACTCTAGAGCTTTAGTATAAGTCATAGATTGTGAAAACTCAGGATATGATGCAAGTGAAGAATCCATTCTTTAGGAACAAACATACAGCATGCTGAGACTTAGGAGAGAAAGTGAAAGAAAGAGGATTGAGTAAGAAGCCAAATGCCAGTGTTTCACCTCCTCCCCATATCCCATATTAATAAGGGAAGAATCTGGTGGGGAGAGTAGGAGTTTGACAAAAATGTTCAATCAAGTATTTGAAGAAATTGACAACAGAGCAGATTTAAGCCATCTTCATGCTTTGAGATTCTGGAGACCACCCTTCAAAGTGTCCCTCACCAAAAAGGGAGATCATAGCAGAGGAGAAACAGATACAAGAGGAGGGCCATTTCCTTCTCAGTGCCTACCTCCTGTAGAAGGATCCAGAAGTTTCTGTGTGCTTTCAGTGGAAAACATGGAAGGTAGCTGAATGTTAAGAGCCAAGGCAACATCATGACAGAGGTCACAAGTGGCCAGCCTAATCCAGGGTCTGGATGGAGGATATGACTGAAACTCAGAGGGCCTGAAGGGCAGTTAGGGGCTAATGTGGGGCCAAATCAGCCAGTGAATACACTGTGCCTAGAATGAGCTGACAGAACAGATTTCACATCTCATTAACACTGCACCTCATCATTAAATGTCAGGAAGTTTCCCAAGGATTGGGTGGTGTGTCTGAGGGCATTACTATAGAGGCCAGTGAGGATCTACACAATGCCCCTATGCCAACGTTTGTTGCCATCTTGGGAAGAAGGAGATAGGGATGGATGATGAAACTCTAGAACACTGAATACTTACCCAAATGGACTAAGTTAACCCAGAAGAAACTATTTTTGATGGACAGAGACTGTTTGCTCACTAATTAGGAGATTTTAAGATGCTCCTCTTAGTAGAATGGGTTCCAGCTCTATCCAGGAAAATACAAGAGGTGTTATATCACCATTGATTCTTACAGCTGAATACTCCATGGTATACACACACCACATTTTATTAATCCACTCATGTATTGATGGGCACCTGGGTTGTTTGCACAACTTTGCAATTGTGAACTGTGCTGCTATAAACATTCGAGTGCTGGTGTCTGTTTTGTGGAGTGTCATTTGTTCTTTTGGGTAGATGCCCAGTAGTGGGATTGCTGGATCAAATGGTAGATCTACTTGTATCACTTTAAGGTATCTACATATTGCCTTCCACAGAGGTTGAACTAGTTTGCAGTCTCACCAGCAGTGTAGGACTGTTCTTATCTCTTCGCATCCACACCAACATTTATTGTTTTGGGACTTTTTGATAAAGGCCATTCTTACTGGAGATAGTGATATCTCATTGTGGTTTTGATTTGCATTTCCCTGATGATTAGAGATGATGAGCACTTTTTCATATGTTTCTTGGCCATTATTCTGTCTTCTTTTGAAAAATTTCTATTCATGTCCTTTGCCCACTTTTTGATAGGGTTGTTTGATTCTTTCTTGCTGATTTTCATGAGTTCTAAATAGATTCTAGTTATCAGCCCTTTATCAGATGTGTAGCATGTGAAAATGTTCTCGCATTCTGTAGGTTGTCTGTTTGCTCTCTTGACAGTTTCTTTGGCTGTGCAGAAGCTTTTTAGTTTGATCAGGTCCCATTTATTTATTTTTGTTGCTGCTGTGATTGTCTTTGGGGTCTTCTTCATAAATTCTTTGCCTAGGCCCATGTCTAGGAGAGTATTTCCAACATTTTCCTCTAGAATTCTAATAGTTTCACACCTTAGGTTGAAGTCTGTACCCAGCGTGAGTTAATTTTTGTGAGAGGTGAAAGGTATGGATCCTGTTTCAGTCTTCTACATGTGGCTATCCAGTTTTCCCAGCACCATTTATTGAATAAGTATTCTTTTCCCCAGTGTATGTTTTTGTCTGCTTTGTCGAAGATAAAACAAGCACCACATGTACTCACCAGCAAATTGGTATTAACTGATCAGCACCTAAGTGGACATATAGGAATAACATTTATCGGGTGTCGGGAAGGTGGGAGGGGGGAGGAGGGAGGCGTATATACAAACATAATAAGTGCGATGTGCACCGTGTGGGGGATGGTCACGCTTGAAGCTCTGACTCGAGTGGGGAGGGGAGGAAGGGCATTAAACCTTAACACTTGCACCTCCGTAATATGCTGAAATTAAAAAAATAAATAAATAAGTAACAGAGACCAAAGAAAAAAGAAAAACACTTGCCTTTATTCTGGTTGTAGAAAAGAGCCAATAAGTATAATAAATAAGTCATTATGATATAGTATTCTTAAAAAAAAGATACTCCTTAACAATGCCATTTATTGGAATAGGGACTTTAGATGGAGATGAGAGTACTTACCAGGGTTTTTTGACCATCATTGCCACTCTGGGTCACATAATACTTTGTTGTGGGGGCTCTCCTGGACATTGTAGGATATTTAACAGCATACATGCCCACTACCAACTAGATGCCAGTAACACCCTCCCCACCCCCAGTCATAACAACCTGCCCTCTCTGAGGCAAAATTACCCCCAGTCAAGAACCACTTTGTTTCAGCAATAAAGAATGGCATGCATTGCATACACATCTGATGACAGGGGGTATGTTTTTTAGCCTCTTTCTCTACATACATGTTCCAGCTCAGGCCTCAAATATTTTACATGATGTGAGAGAAGCAAACTTCCTCTCCTGCATGATTTCTTCCCCCTGTTGACCAGTGTGAAGAGCCTGAAAGCCATGTCCTTTCGTGCATAATACATGTCCTGCTTTGTATTCAGCCTTGTTTCTTTTACTAAAATTACATCCTGTTTCTTTGCTCTCAGAGCTCCACAGGTTATGTCTTGAGGTTCCTGTGTTCTTATATTATTTGTATTACCTGTTCTGAGATGTGATTTATCTCATTGGTATGATTTTAATTCAACCTTCCAGGTTTTCCTTGCCCTTCCTTGTTCTCCCCCTCCTGCACGGCCTCCTCATAGCTGCTACTCTTATTTCTGCACTTCTCTTTGTCTCTTCCGTCTCGAAATAGTCCCATCTCTCTTGGTACTGCTCTGCTCTTTCTCTCTTGGCTTGTTCCCCATTAGGTTCTGGGAAGCTCCCCTCTCCTACCTGCTCTGCTGCCTCCAACCTGCTATGCCCTCTGCGCAATATGACACAGATTTTGAATGAGGAAATGTCTGCCCTTCCATTTCCCACCCCACCTTACTTTTCCTGACCCCTCTTGTTCCACCATAGCTTCTTTCTCTGTTTTTTTCCCTTTGTTTCTTGTCCACTGCAAGGTGAAATCCAGCTTATGTCCCTCATCTTGCTGTTACTTGCCCACATTTGTTACATGTCTGTGGCCCTCCCTGTGTCAGCGGTGGCACTTTGCTATTCCCACATGAAAAGCAGTGGGAGGGTGGAGAGGCTGGTGTAGGGGAAGCACACAGTGCTGGGATTCAGCCATTCAGACCAGGATTCACATCTGGGACTTTACACTTTGTTCCTCTGTATATAATGGGGATAATAAGAGTACCTAATTCATAGGGGCATTGGAAGATTAAATGGGTTTGTAGTGTACAGTGTTTAGTACATTCTAGACTGTACACTCTGGTGTCTAGCAGATATACAGTGAACATTTGTCAAATGGATGAAACTTCGCATCACACGTAGCCCAGGGCCTGGGGCATAGTAAGTGATCAAGGCAAAGATGTCCTTCGACTGAACTGAAGCAAACTCTTTTTCCCACATTAGATTTGACAGTCCAGATCTCAAACCAGCACCTTCCTCTCTTCATATGCCACAGTCTTGTCTTCTGCATGTTGAGACTTCTCCTACATCTTTGATTTGATTCCTCGAGAAAGCAATAATGTTACCTGAACCTACTACAACACAGAATCATTCCCAAACCATTCCTGTTGACTTTCCTCCTAGTACACTCTCCAAAATAAACTCATTTTTTCCCTGCTGATCTAAAGATTATATTAAACTTCTTTACTTTCTGGGAATTTAATTATGACAAACATGTCCCTAGGGTTCATGCCAATTGGATTAGTAATCAGGGTCCCCTGCACACAATCTCTGTGCAGCTTTTGAAGCAGATCCACACATCAAATCTTCCCTTGCAGGTTTCTTCTTGCTTGCCTCCCTCTCAGTGTGGAAAAGGTTTCTTATCTTCTCTCCTTCATTGGCTTCTCCTCTGCCTATAGCTCTCATGGAAGGTGAAAGAGAGACGCTGCTGGTACTAACTGCTTTCTTTTTACCTCCTTCTTGCTCCCCATTATTTTCTCTCTCCTCCCTCCACCTCGTTGCCATTCTTCAGAATTTTTGTTTTTCCCTCTGATTATTAAAGTCAATTTAATCCTACTGGATAAAATAAGCAGGTGGCATTAGCTCCATTGACAGATGAGGAAAGTCACAGAGTGGCACATTATCTCCATTATTTAAGTCATAGAATGGCACAGTACTGCTGGTACCAAGATTAGAAGTTAAGGCCCCATCTCTGAGCCTGTGGCTTTTTCACTTTGTCTAAAATGGAGCATTAGGGATAGCAGCAGTGGACATTACCTAGTCACTACAAAATCTAGGAAATGTTGTGTTTTTACCCTAAAGGTTGATACCAATAATGAAGAAAGGATTCATATTAGTTCCCTCTAATACTTGTGTAGAGTAGTGTTCAACATCATTAGTCGTTTTTCTCCCTATTGTCATTTATTCTCTCAAAAATTATTTATGTACCTGAACAGGAAATATTAATAGTAACTACAATTTTATAGCACTTCAAATTTACAAAGTCCTTTTATGAGCCATCATTTCATTTGCATCCTCAAAACAATTTTGCAAGGAGAGCATTATTAACTCCATTTTATAGATTGTGAGACTGAGACTCTGAAAGCTTAAATAATTTAATGCAAGACACTCAGTTAGGAAATAGCAGAACCATGACTTAGACACTTTTCCTCTTGACTCCAAAGCTCATGCTCTTTCAATTTTAGCATTTCACTTCACACATGAAGGGGCTACATTTCCAAAACCCATTTAGCTTACTTTATAAATATTTATTGTCAAGAGCAGAAATGCATCAAATTTACAGACAAACAAGGTAAAGGCAAATCAATAATATTATGTTTAGCTATTGATATGAGATGGAACCGCTTGCAAAATTAAAATTCATTACAGGCAATAGATCTTTTTCATGACTAGGCTTTGCTGGATCTTATTATCTTGTAAATAACACCAAAATAAAAGACTTGGGGTTTAGTAGGATAATGAAACAAGTTGATTTAGTCCCAAGTTGAGCAAGGTGGGCTACTACCTGCCTAGCTGCTCACTCACAATGCTCTATAGGCTATGACAAGTTATGGGGGAACCAAACTAGACTTTGCAGAGCTGAGTGTGAGTCATCTGCATTTTTAGCATGGAGGGCCTGATTAGAATTTCCATATTGAGGTTAAAAGCCAGGACAATCTGAGACAGATTATGTAGCTCCTTGAAAACTTAAATTTTGTTTCTATGAATCACTAGAATAGATTTAAGCCTCAAGTTAAAATGTCAAATTCCTGAATCTACTTTGTAAAGAGAAATGTTGTTCCCTGTTAGCTGCAGGTTCTTAATATTGTATCCATGATGGACCAGGTGGCATGTGAGTACCCAAAAGATGAGGAGGTATACACATATGTGGGTGTTTCTGGATAGAAGTTTTATATAATAACTTTCTGGATAAAAACTTTATGTATTAACATTTTTTAACTTTCATGAGTTTCACAAAGAGGGCAGAGAGTGGTTTGCTACTGATAGAGAGGGCAGTTAAGGCCTTTGGAGTGAGGGAGCCCACCTAGAGAGAGTGGGGACCAGGGAAAGACCTAGGTAGAACCTAGGATATTAACCCACTATAAGACACACCAGATGCTTTAAAAAAATGATTCCTAAATTAGTGTCACATGAATCACAAATAGTGTGATTATATTTCATGGTAGGGGAGGTGGTGGTCATTGCTGGTGACTTTTGACACAGGGCCTACGGATGTAGCATATGAGATCCATAAAATCTCTGAAACTGGATGTGAAACTTTGTGTATATGTATATATGAACATATTTCTAGGAAGAGGAGCTCTAATTTTTTCAAAGTCTTAGAGACGGTCCTTGATCCCCCTGAATGTTAAGAACCACAGAGGTGGAAGAACTTTAGTGCCTTACAAAGCTTTGAACTCTGGCAATAATGGTGATTCAGGTTCTTTCTTATGTCTGACTCCCATCTGCATATGATCTCTTTTCTATCTCTCTCTTCATTTATTTGACAAAGTAGTGTGTTAAATGTAGAATAATGAGGTCTAATTTGAATACACGAGAGCTGAGAGGGAAAAGCTCAAAAGGGTGAGTCCTATGGGATTAATCCAAGAAGACTCTCCAGAAGAGGCCTCTTTTAAAGTGAAGTCTAGCAGATCTGCTCAGCAGTTGAATCCTGAACTGGCATGCAGGAAGAAGTCTGCTTGGGCAGAAAGGCATGGACAGAGGGCTTGGGCTGTTCACATAATTGAGTATCGAGTTCACATGCAAGACAAGGGATATCCCCTTTGATTGTATAAGACACTATGAATGAGGAAAGTCCATTGCCAGACAGAACACTTCATGGGCTATTTATCATTATAAAGTGGGAAGGAGAAATTGACTGACCTGGTGGGTTAATCAGAATTCTGTGCAATGGCTTCATTACATGATAATTCAGTGCCCAAGATTTATATAGCTCCTGTCTTCATTAACAATATAAGTATTTCTTTATATAACATTTTGGAATTGAACACAGAATTGTAATAAGTTTCTTCTCTACCCAAAATGATAACAACTGATTCTTACCTAGTTGTGTGACTGGTGTCAGTGCTCCCAAGAATCATCCATGAAGCATGAGTTATTGTGCTATAATTCATACCTTGCAAGGGTTTCTAGCTTTTATAAAGGAAGCTGTCCTTGGCATCGGTGGGATATCTCCAGGAACAGACTGGATCTGTGACAGGACTGCCTCAGAATAATCTGGAATGCAAATGGTGCACTTGAGCTTCCCAACTCATTCAGAGCAAGAGCCTGAGTGTGTTGCAGGTATGCGCCCATTTATATAATGGGTGTGATACTGAAAATCACTTTGTAAATCAAACATATCTACATATATAAAAAATGAAACTTTGAATTAACATAATATGGTCACTATTGCAGAACAAGTTTTTATAAAGTGATGTGTCTTTTTGTAATGTGAATATCATCGCTGGTTTTATAAGCATGGGGTTTGGAATATTGAGCTTCCTTAAACTGAAACCTATTTGTATGGAGCCCAGGGAGCAACTTAGTAATTGCTGCCTTCATGTGTTCAGGCTAAATGGGTCAATATTTTCACAGGGTATCTCTAAATCTCTTAAGTTCAGAGCAGATGGCCCTGTGAAAATTGAGCATAGAAGAAAAAATGAGTATTATAATCAAATAAAACTGGTTACAACGTTAAAAGGAGACATATCTAATTATTTGTATTGAAATTGGCCAAAATTGTGGTTTATATAAATGGCTATAATTAGTATGACTCCTGCAGGCCGATCAAATATATCTAGGGACAGAGGATATTGAAGAGAGTGTTAAAGAAAACTGACCAGTGGCCCTTTTGAGAGCCCCTAGATACATGAGTCAAGGAGGCCCAGGGCTTTCCCTCCTTCAGTGGCACACACCAATAGCCAAACTTTCAAGGAGTTCCTGAATGACAGAGATTTATTGTGTCAGACCTAATCCTGTAAGACCAAGCTAGGCAAGCCATACTTACCTTGGGCCAGTAATTTCTCAACTTAAGCATGGGTCAAAATCCCCTGGAAATTTTGTTAAAGCACAGATTGCTGGGCCCAAATCCCATAGCTTCTCATTCAATAGGCTTTCAGATTAGGCTTAAGAACTTTCATTTCTAACAAATTCCCAAGTGATGCTGTTGCTTTGGGGGGAACAAACTTTGAGAACCATTGGTTTAGAGGAAAGTTGCTAATCTTAGTTAGTTTTCCACTGCTATATAACAGAATACCTGATAATGGGTAATTTATAAACAATACACATTTACTTAGCTCATAGCTTTGGAAGTCCAAGAGCATGGCATCAACATCTGGCAAGGGCCTTCATGCTGCATCATCCCATAACAGAAGGTGGAGGGCAAAAAATGGCAATGATGAGAAAGCAAGAGAGGGTAGAACTTGCTTTTATATCAACTCTCACAGTAAAAAAAAACACTCCCAAGATAGTGATATTAATCCATTCATGAGAGTGAAGCCCTCATCACCTAATCACCTCTTAACAGTCCCACCTTTTAATATTGTCACAATGACAATTAAATTTCAAAATAAATTTTGGAGGGAACATTCAAACCATAGCAGTGCCACTGGAGGAACCTCAGGTACAAATGGCCAGTCAAGAGAAGAGGCCCAAGAAATGTTTATTTTTACCTCCCAGCATGAGGAGAGGATAGGGTGTAACAGTGGGTGGGCTTCAGGGGCTACCAACACTCTTCACTATCCCTCTCACCAAGGTCTCACATGTATTCATGGATTCCTTTATTTGTTAAGAAATTATTTACTCAGAATCTAATAAGATAAAGCATTGCACTAGGCACTGGGGACACATCAGACATGAAAAATGCAACAGAGAACCTTACCACCCAGAGGGTATCATGACACATGCACACCAGTGAGGATCTAGGTTGACAGTGCTATGTGCATACAAGAGGTTCAACTCCTGATCCAACTACACTCCCCTGTTTCATTCACCTTTCGCTCTCCCAGATGACAATTTCCTACACTCTCTTTCCATAGTCACCCAGCACCTGTTTCTCCATTTTTATTCAGCTGATTACTTTACTTTTTATTTCACCAAGAACACTGAAGCAACCCAAAGAAAACTTGTACAAGCTTCCACAAATACATCTCCCTAACTATCGGCACCTAAATCATATACCTGGTCTTCTTCCCCAATATACTGGGCATATTACTTAGGGTTCTTCAGAGAAACAGAACCAACAGGATGTGTGTGTGCACGCATGTGTGTGTGTGTGTGTGTGTGTGTACATAGATGATTGATCGATTGATAAATTTATTTTAAGGAATGAGCTCACACAATTATTAGGGCTGGCAAGTTCACAATTTGTAGGGCAGGCCAGCAGTCTACAGAATCAGGAAAGAGTTGATGTTGCAGCTCAAGTCCAAAGGCAGTCTGGAAGCAGAATTCCTTCCTCCTTGGAGGAGATCAGTCTTTGCTCTTAAGGCCTTCAATTGATTGCATGTGGACCACCCACATTATGGAGGGTAATCTGCTTCACTCAAAGACTACTGATTTTAATGTTAATCTCATACAGAAAACACCCCCACAGAAACATCCAAGATAATGTTTGACCAAATATCTGAGTAATGCAGCCCAGCCAAGTTGATACATAAAATTAACAATCATACTGGATTAAATGGTTATGCGCCTCCCCAGGGAAGTCCTTCCATTGGTGCTATAGATCCCATGCCCCTCACCTATTCTGGGACTTCTTTCCTGCCATTACTTCCTCTTTCTCTTTCCTCATTAGTTTTTCTAACACTACTGGATCTTTCTTATCAGCAAGGAAACATGCTATATCTCTCATTGTTATAAATTTTCCCTTGACCCCTTATCCTCCTCTAGCTATTTCCCAGTGGCTCTGCTCCCCTTTGCAGCAAAACTCCCCCAGAGAGTTGTCTATACTTATTCTCTCCATTTCTGCTCCTCCCATTCTCCATTGAACAAACTACAGTAAGATTTGATCCCCAAAACTATACTTGTCAGGCCTATCAGTGAATCCCTTGGTATCAAATCCAATTATTGTTGCTCAGTCCTCATCAAGCAGGAGCATTTGGCACACTTGGTTCCTTCCTTCTTCTTCAACGTGTTCTTCACTTGGCTTTCAGAACACCACATTCTGGGTTTTACTCTACCTAATTGACTACAAACTTCTCGGTCTTCATTGCTGGTTTCTTCTCATCCTCCTGACCTCTAAATACCTGAGTACCCCCGCATTTAGTGTTTGTCCTTCTCCTCTCCTCTATTGATGTCTACCTTGTAGGTGATCTTATATGGCCCCATGGCTTTAAATACTTTGGATATACTGATGAACCCAAAGTTACTTTGATGAATGTATAACTATAAACTGGGATCAATGATCTGAAGTAAAGGTACACTGTGCTGTGAGATCATATACCAGTGGTTCTTATCTCAGTCTAGAACAGGAGTCTGCAAACTTTGGCCCATAGGCCAATATTCAGCCTTCAATCTGTTTTAGCTAATAAAATTTTATTGGAACACAGCCACATCCATTTGTATCCACTAAGGCTGCTTCTTACACTATGATGGCAGAGTTGAATCTTTGCAACAGAGATCACAAAACCTGAAAACCTGAAAATATTTACTGTCTGGCCCAGAAGTTTGTTGACTACCTGGCTAGGAGATCAAGGAACACATATTTGAGTTGAGGTCAGAAAGATGAATATGAGTTATCCAGCTAAAGGAGGGGCAAAATCATTCCAGGGCTCCAGAACAGCACTGCACAGGCCTTGTGAGGGAAGGGAGCCTGTGGAGTCAGAGGGCCTGATGAAAAATTAGTGTGGCTTGAGAATTAGTTCAAGCATGCCAGACTGGTTAAAGGTGGAGGCAGTTGTGTATTTCACAAACGATGCCCAAAAGAGGGCTTCCAAAATTTTACTGTGTGTAAAAAATCACCTGTTAAAATGCAGATTCTGATTCAATAGGTCTGGAAAAGAGCCTGTGATGCTACATTTCAAGTAAGCTCTCAGATGACACCCAAGTGGCAGGTCTTCAGGTCACATTTTGAGTAGGAAGCCATGATGAATGGTTGAATGAGGGGTATAAGAGGGAGGAAGGAATCAAGGGTGATTCTGACTTTCTAACCTGAGCAGCCAGGTGGTGCCACTTAATGGGATGGAAAGACTGGAGACCAAGCAAGTTGCAGGTGGATATGATGAGTTAAGTACTGGATGAGTTGAATGTATGGTGCCTCTGGGACGTTTAGATATAGACCAGTGGGTAGTTGGATATTCAAAGTTGAAGCTAAAAAGGGAAACTAAGATTAAGGGAGGGATTTTCAAAATTAGATGAATGTGACTTCAGCATTTTTATAGGTTGAGGTGTAGCAAGGTTTAATGGAGATGAACCCAGAAGTTTTGTTGTTCCTGGACAGGAAGCAGTGGGGGTATGAAAAGTAAGAATGTATGTTTCTGCAGATGTGATAGGTTGGGGGAATTTGAGGGTACTCTCACTGCTTGCCTCTATTTCCCTTGTGAAAAAGGAAGCAAGGCCATCTGCTGACAGTGAAAGGATAGAGTTGAGAATGGAAAAAGGAGGGACACATTTATGGCATGTGTATATAGGTGTGAAAGAGCAACAATTTGTGTCTTTTGATAAAATTTCATTTCCTTTCCTTTAAGCAGTGTGGTTAAATGGTATAGTGGAAAAAGCATGAAACTTGGACAGAATCTGGAAACTAGGATTTTAGTACCAGCCCCGTTATTGACCTAACTATTTGACACTTGACAAATCTTTTTCCTTTTCTGGGCCTCCATTTCCTCATTTATAAAATGAGAGTGGTTGGAATTGACCTCTAAGGTGTCATCCAGTTTCATGATTCTGATTCAATACAAAAAATATTTTTTAAAGTTAGCATATAAATAAAAGACAGAAGTATTTACATTTTATATTGGATCTTAAAGAGGAATGCCTACTCTGTCAAGAATTGGTTGAGAGTCAAATATACATCTTATTTCAATCACTGTAAAGGTATTTAATGCATTATAAATTGTAAGAAATTCCATAGAAATTTAGGTCTGCTAGAATTTTTGACTAAGGGTACACAATAATATATAACGCTTATAATATTCAAATTATTTGGAAATCATGAATCTATCTTCACAAAATGTCCTGGGAGATTGTTACTCCCTTTTAAGATGGTGTAGAAAACTGAGGCAAGAAGATTGTGACTTCTCTAGGGCCTTAGAAGGAATCTTGCAATCTTGTTCATTAAAGCCAGGACCTGAAGAAGGGTCACGTTCATGTGGTTTTCTTAACTTGAAATGAAGTCTCTGAAGGAAGCTTTTAGAGGAGCTGAGCCACGTCACCTTCACCTAACGACATAAAGCATATTCTATCAACAAGTTTCTCTTCTTTTAGGGGATATTTAAGAAGCTCCTTGAGAGCAGGAAACCATATACAATACATCTAGATATTTCCTACGGTTTCTAGAACACATATTAGGACCTCAATAAATAGTAGTTGAATAGGATTTTTTTTAAAACATCATGTTTTAGAATGAGAAAATTCAATCTTTCCTAGCCAAGATTTGGCCACGATCAGGGAAATAATGGCTGATCTTTAGGTTCAGAGTTTTGCTTACAGACAATGGTGGTTCTTAAACTGAGTTTCTGGCAGGAAATTTGTTCTTGCTCAACATGCTCTCTGGAATGAGAAAGCAGACTTTTGCCTTTCAGTAAGTTGCTATATGCCAATGAAACTGAAGGTCTGCTTTTCTGTTTTCCCATCTAGAGGTTCAGAGAAATGGTTCCTCCTCCTGTCTTCCCCAAAGATTTTTTTGAAGATAACTCTTAAATATGCTGAGCTCTTAGGAGAAAGGAGATATATATATATATATACACACATATATATACACACACATAAAGTATTATCATATTTACATTGGATACTTTTTAGCCAAGATATATTTTAAAACCAAAACAAATAGAATTTGTCGAGTACTCATTAATAAAGATAAATGATTATACTGAACTTATCTGTCTCACAGGGGAGTTGAAAGAAGTAATTGATGCTTGTAAACTTCCTTAAAGTCTTTGAATTAAACAGTCAGAATTTTCAAGGTATGATTACCTTCCTTGTTGTAAATGTTATAATTAACACACACACACACACACACACACACACACACATTTTCCAATTCAGATACATAGCCAGGACTTGTTTGAACACACCCTTCAAAATGAGTATTTTGAGAGGTAGCCTCTATTTCCTTTAGAGTTCTGACTCCTTTGGGTGGGCACAAAATGATATGGATTCTAGACTCATCCAAGTACATTATACCACCTTTATTTTATAATTTTAGTAATCTGGTTACTTGGGAGGCTCAGGCAGGAGGAAGTTTGAGGTTACAGTGAGCTATGATCACACCAGTGCACTCCAGCCTGGTGACAGAGCGAGACCTTGTCTCAATAAAATAAAATAAAATAGTAATTTGCCTTAAATTAAAATTTGTATTATTATTATTGTTGTTGTATTGTTATATTTTTAAAATATTTTCAATTAACAGTTAGTTGAATCTGTGAATTAACCAAATCCTATTGATGAATGACTGTTAAAATTATGAGGATTGTATTTTCCAAACCAAAACCTGGAACACACACTTTGAAATTGGGACTGCCTATTAATTCAGGATATGTGATATTAAATATGTCTAGCACTTTGATTTATGTTTCTCTCTTTGAACTCCATAGAGCTGAAATAAAACATTTGTGATAAAGTTCTATGAAGGTTTGTCATGAATCTCATTTTATGTTAAGGGAAAATTGACATTTTGAATTGGAGTCCTGGGGCTGAAAGCACATGTGCATAATGTAAATATCTTAATTATTCATTATGCATCTTCTGAGGTACATTATTATACACAATTATGCACATTACTCTAAAGAGGTATGGCTTCTACCTACAGTGACCACATTTCCCAAATCCCAAACTGAAAAGCATAATCAGAGTGGTCTAACAAGGAGATTGTATTTTTTTTAAAATCTGGGCTGTCCTGGAAAAGCTCAAATGCCCCTTGACAGTAACTGTGCCCATGTGCCTGTACTTTATAACTAAAGCAAGGCAGAATGGGCCGTTCTTCAGAGGAAAAAGGCCAGAAAGAGGTCATGGCTGGGTGACCTCAGAGCCACTTGGTTGTATATCTTTAGCATCTGAGAAGAATGAGGGAGGCTGATAGCAGAAGCTTTAGAAAAAAAATAGAACAAGGTCTCCATTTGGTATGGGGGTGGAGGAGAGAAAGAAACTAGTATTTTGAAGGGCAGGCAGTACCCTGGGAGGATCCTCTCTTAGGCTTGAGGCTTGGACCCTGGCTCATTGTATGTAGGCATGCAAGCTGTTATGGGCTGAATTATGTCCCTCAAAATTCATATGATACAATCCTAACTCCAAGTACCTCAGAATGTGACTGTAGTTGGAAATAGGATCTTTAAATAGTTTTGTTAAAATGAGGTCAATAGATTGGTACCTAATTCAATCTGACTGTTGTCCTTATAAGAAGAGGAGGTTAGGACACAGATAGGAACAGAGGGAAGACACTGTGAATACACAGGGAGAAGATGGCCACCTATAAGCCAAGGAGATGAAGCCTCAAAAAGAAACCAACCTTGCTGACAACTTGATCTCACACTTCTAGCATCCAGCAATGTGACACAATAAATTGCTGTTGTCTAAGCCACCCAGTGTGGTACAGTCAGACCTCTATATTCTTGAGTTACACATCCACAGATTCAACCCACTATGGATTGAAAATATTTTAAAAATAAAACAATACATCAGTAAAAATGATACAAATTTTTAAAAACAATACAGTATAAAACCCATTTATATAGCATTTACATTGTATTAGGTATTATAAGTAACCTAAAAATGATTTAAAATATACAGGAGGATGTACATAGGTTATATGCAAATATTATGCCATTTTATATAAGGGACTTGAGCATCTGTGGATTTTGGTACCTGCAGGGGTCCTGCAACCAATCTCCATGGATACCAAGGGATAAGTATACTTTATTAAAGCAGCCTGAGCAAACTAACACACCAGCATAATGCTGATGTGATACAGGGCCTCCAATAGGAAGGAAGCCACGTTGGTCTGGGAGGAAATAGCGCCCCTGGGAATGGGTTGGCCCTGGTGTCATACTCCTTTGGTTCTTGGAACAAGCCACAAGGAGAAATGTATTAGAAAATGTGACATCTCTGAGTTTTTATGGGCTGTGAGTTTTCTACCCCTGGTTCAGCCTCTCCAGAGTGATTTGAACATCATGTATATCCAGCGTGAAGCTGGACAAGTACTTACATGAATCCAGCTTGCAAAGACCCTGAGAGGGCTTATGTGTGGGATTCCTGAAGATAGAGCTGATGGATATTACCCTCTAATTTCCAAAAAGAGGGTTACAGTATCATAAAATGGCATCATCTTCAACTGACATTTCAACAGCTATGTGAATTCGATCATACACAAGGACAATATTTAGTTATAGTTAGCTTTCATTCATTACTAGCTTACCTGCCTTTTCCCAGGCAGTGAAACTCAGGTTAACCAAGATGCTATATCATCATTTGTCTTTTGACTAGACACACTGTAGAAGTCTGCACTTGTCAGCATGGGATGGCAAGGGCTAGGAGGGGAAATAGTCTTGGGTATGCTAATAAGTAAGAAAAAAAAACAAGAATGGCTGCTGATAGCTCTCCCTGTATCCCCATGTGTGCCCTCTGTATCCCCATGTGTGTCTTCTACCCTAAAGGTCTTTAGGGTAGAAATAGGGATCCACAAAATATTCTCAAAGCAAAACAAACAAAAATTGTCACAACCTGTCAGAGAATTTACATATACTCTCCATAAGACAGGGCAGGCAGCCAAAGTCACAAGTGCTTTGACTTTGGGCTGAGATCCTGTCAAGTCCTTCAGTCCTTTAGCTTCACCTTCACAGCTATGGTAGCTATTCCTGAGCATTTGCTGTGTGCCAAACACTATTACACTTCATTTAACTTTCACAATAACCCTGAGTTAATGACTAGCAACACCTCCATTTTACAGATGAGAAACTTGAGGGCATCTCATGCTGATAAGAAACTGATTGGGAGTTACCTGATCCTTTCTATTAATTTTTTAGAAAGGGAAATTTTATTTAATTATGATCTTATAAAGACAGTTAGTAAAGAAGGCTATTCAAATAAATAATGCAGTTTGAGATAGCAAAGTATTTAAAAATGTATAGTCTTCAGTGGGCAGAAATCCAAAAAAAAGATAGCCTTAAAGATGAGAAGATTGAGGCTGTTGATTGGGTTAGATCATGTCATAAGTGATAGCCTCATACTGGGTATCAGAGAAGTCCAAGAAATTCAGAGTAAATCCTAAGCTTTGAGGGTCCACATCAAGAGGAACAATGGCCACATTTGCTCACAGCTCATCACTTGGAGTCTATGGGTGGATCACTGGAATGACCCATTTCTTATGTAAAACTCTAAACACAAGAAATCAGTTATCCAGTAGCACCAAGATAACTCAAAAAATCCAGAAACATGCAAAAAGAGACACACATGTACAATAAATCTGTGGCTTAGGCCCCATTCCATACTAAAATGCATCACTCTCGCCTTCTATTCTACTTAATGTCACTGGATGCACTTTGCTCGAGTGCTCAGATACACTGGGGGTAGAAATCCCAAGCATAGCAACAGTGTCCAAGCAGAAGCAGCAGTCAAATGTTTTTAACTAGCAGAGGAAAGGCCCGAGTACTGACAATCAAGCTCAGAAGGCGAGTCAGTGGTGGGTTAAGTTGTAGCAGGCATGACTGAGGGTAGGAATGCCAATGAGGGACAAGCAGGCCCTGTCTTTTAGATTTTTGCACCAGATCTATGGAAATCTAAGCCCAGAGAAATGCATCTCAGCTAGCTAGGTGAAAATTACTGGCAGAAATCTTAGTGGCAAAAAATGATACCTGATTTTCCTCAGAAATAACAATAATTGCCATTGAGTGATAACTTACTATATGCCAGGTACTATTCTAAGTGTACATTATCTCATTTGATTTTGTGAAGGGATAAACAACATTATGTAGCTGGCACACTTATTATGCCCCATTTTGCATATGGGGAAACTGAGTGTCAGGAGATTAAGTAACAAGGTGACATGATTCCAAAGTAGCAGGGCTAGAATGCTATTCTCAATTTGTGTGAATTTTGAGTTCATGTATTTACCCACTGGGCCAAGGAATAGCAAACTTTTTTCTGTAAAGGACCAACTAAATACTTTCAGGCTTACCAACCACATAGTTTCTATCACAATGACTCTACTCTGCCATCATCGCGCAAAAGCAGCCAATGACATTACATAAATCAATGGGCATGGTTGTGTTCCAAGCAAACTTTATTTAAAAATATAGGCAGTGGGCCAGATTTCACCATGGTTTACCAACCCCTGAACTAGGCTAAAACACTTTGCTAGTTGTCTGCAGCAACAAGTTGCTCTGGTCTTAAAATTAAGAGCCCTGGAATAAGGGACAGTGGTTTATTGGAAGGAAAGGGAACTGAGCTAAAGGGTTTGAGCCTTGAGCCTCAATAGTGCCTCTACTTTTCTATGGGAACTTGGGCAAGTTATAGAATGACTTTTTGCCTTAGTTTCCCTATTTACAAATGAAAATGAGAATCACTCTTCTGTGTACCTTACTGGAACATGTTTTCAGGAAGACAGGGGGTGGGAAATGGATGGCCTGCACCTTGAATAATGGAATTAACATGCAAATCTTATGTGCTTACTTTTCCTTACACTGGGGAGTGGCTGTCTGGAGCCCTGGCATCTTTGGAAGAAGCAGATGCCCTCCTAGCTTTTCCACAGCAGCCGGTGAATCAGTGGCACTTGCATACCCTATGAAAGTGGATTCCTGTGGCAACAAACAGAATCAGAAGCAGCTCCCATGCTGTGCAAAAGAAAAATGTGAAGACAGCAAACTAGAAAGGGAAAATCAGACGAGGTAGGGAATTGTAAGAAGAGTCAGCTAAGCTCAGCTTGAGTGGCTAATGTTAATACCCAAATAAATTGCTGATGTTGATAATGTACTGTCTCTCTGAGTGACAGGGATTATTCACATCAGATGAAAGAGAGCTCTTGCTTTGTTGAAGCATGTGTTTGTGACACCATTAAACAGTCAAATAATATACTCCTTCTTAACAAGGATCTTCTCAGTGCTCTCACATCTGGGCACTGGGAAGAAGCTCTTCAATTAGTTCCAGAAAGTTCTACCCCTAGAAAGAGTCTGCAAGGAGGACCAGAGCACTCTAGCTGGAATTGCCTGTGGAGATGATTGGTCCAGCTCTTATTGCTTCCAGTAGGGAAACTGAGACCCAAGAGGTTGCTGGATGAAGGTCCTGAGATGTAAATAGCCAGACCTGCACTAGAGCCCAGATCTTCTGACTCTTCTGCCCAATGAGTTGTCCCATATTTGGAATCTGAAATGTCTGCTTCAATACACTGTTATGTATTGTAACTACTTTCATTGAAACACCCTGATATTGGCAAATGAATCCAAGGCAAGAATTTTCTTACTGATTATTTTTGCAAATATTCACTTTAAAGCCAATTATTTGGCCTCCTTCTGTCCAAAGCAATAAATCACAGGGCTCTTTACACCTCTGTGTTCCCATAAAATAATTTAAACAATTAGTTTGTAAACAGTATCTTGGTCTTTTTCTCTTTGTTCCAGTCATTATTGCTTAGGGTCACGTTGAAAATAGTTAACACTGATCTTCAATATGTTTTAAGAGAACAAGTGTTATCTGTTGTAAGACAACCTTTTTAAAGCTTTCCTTTACTGCTAATTGCTGGATCCAACCACTGTGTAGTACTTTTTAACTAATACTCTGTAAATTTAGCGATTGAGGTTACCAAACCGTAAAGATCTTTCTTCTAGCTTTGTTATCTAGGAAAAACTCAAACAATAAAACCTCTGGGTCCCTGGATTTGGCAGTCAGTGAGAGTTAGCTTTTTTTGTAATTAGCTTTTAGACATCTGTACCTATTTACACAGAGTTTTGTATTTTTATAATGTTTCCATGTGCAATATTTCCTCAATATTGCCATGGTGCTCAATTTTATCCTATGTTGTACACATGAGGAAACATGGGGCCAAGGAGAGTTTAAATACAGTGGTTAAAAACATGGGATTTGCAGTCAGCAGAGTTCAAGTCCCAGCTTCTCTATTTTCCAGTTGCATGACTGTGATTGAATTACCCAAACTTTCCATCCTCAGTTTTCTCATCAATAAAGTGGGGAAAATAATGGTACCTGCTTCCTAGGATTGACTTTCAGGTGAAATGAGCTAATGCAAGCAGTGCTTGGCAGAGGTGTGCTCAATAACTGTCAGCTGTTATTTCCTTTGGGGAGCCTGCAAGTTTACACCACTTATTTTCTAGAATACAGGAAAAATGTGAAATATTTATTTTGAACCTATGAATAATGTTAGATAAAAATATAAAAATGCCAATTGTTAGTGCTGACACACACACACCCTCTATGTTAAGCCTACTTAAAATCAATTTCTACATCAAAAATTTCGTGCTGTGAGAGAATTTTTTTTCTCTCAGCCAAATGCTTTCCCATTTCAATGTAACTGGTGTGTTTTATCATTGCTACATTATTTCTCACTGAAATATCTTTCCTCTGAGCATGTGATATCATTTATAGCTACTGGCAGAAACATTTTCTCCATATTTTGTCAATTAAGCATGTCATAGAATTTGATATTTACAGTCTTGTATGGTTCACTTAACTAATTGGAGAAAAAGGCAAATTATGACATGGGGAACAAAATAAGAGATTCTACTTTCACTGAAGAACGGGGTAGAATCCTACCCTGTTGATTTCATTAGTGAATATTAAATATAATTATGAGGCTTATAATGAACATACTGATAACTTTGGTAAGCATTTCAAAGAACAAATTAATATTTAAATATATAATATCTGAAACTCAAACTTTCGCACTCATGCTTGCCAATTCTCTCGTAACAGATAAGATTTGCCTTAGGAAGCAGATGGTACAGCACGCTTGTGGAAGATAAAGTCGCTTATTGCCAAAACCTAGGTGATGCAGAAGCAAACTCATTTGTGTTGGTGAGATTGGTATGGTAACATAGGCAGGTCACAGAAATTCTTGGTTTTGGCATAAGCATTTATGGGCTGAATTGCATTCCCCCCAAATTCATGTGATGAAGCCCTAATCCCCACTACGTCAAAATGTGACTATATTTGGAGATAGGGTCTTTAAGTAGCTAATTAAAGTTAAATGATGTTACAAGGGTGAGGCCCTAAGCCAATATGACTGTATCCTGATAAGAAGAGGAGATAAGGACACAGACACACAGGGATTACCAGGTAAAGATGTAGGGAGAAGGAAAGCCATCTGCAAGCCAAGGAGAGAAACCTCACAAGAAACCAGCCCTGCTGACACCTTAATATTAGACTTCTAGTCTCCAGAACTGTGAGGAAATACATTTCTGTTGTTTGAGCCAGCCAATCTGTGGTGCTTTGGTATGGCAGCCTGAACAAACAAATATATAAGCCCCTTCATTAATGATTTGATCCTCTCAGCTGAGGCAGAGAATCATAGTAGGTTTATATTTGTGTTTCGTTGTACCTCAATGATTAAGGAGCAAAGTTGTCACAACATCCAGCTAGCCCTGGCTGGTTGCCTTCAGGTAACAGAAGAGCTGGGTTTTTCAAACAGAAGTCAGGCATGGGGCACTAGAGAACAGTCAAGAGGTCAGAAAACTAAGTGAGTAAAGCACAGGCTAAGGAGACAGGCAGATGTCAGGAATCACGGCAGGCAGAAAGGCCATAATCCAGGCAGATAAGTAATCTAGGCTAAACTGAAGGTGTCAGTGATCAAAGTGCCAAGACATGAACTTGATTCAGGCAGTGAGGTTTGCTTTAGCAAGAGATCTCTCATATTCTCCCTGCGGATGCGGGGACTAGTCCTGAGATGGACAGTGTTAAGCTGGAAAAAACATCATGGTACAGTGAAAAGAGCATTGGCCCTCCATAAAGAGGTGCAGTCTCATGGTCCTGGGTTCAAATTATTCTGGCAATTTATTGTTGTAGGATGTATCAGGTATTTCTTTGTAATGTGTCAGGTGCTGAACAAGATGCCAGGGACACAAAGGAATTCGAGATCCAGAGGGACAGAGAAGGGGATAAAAAGGGAAATTTCATGTCCTTTGCCCACTTTTTGATAGGGTTGTTTGATTTTTCTTTGCTGAT
>VBSM01003018.1:11435123-11462895 GCA_008086735.1 Cheirogaleus medius
TATATACTTAAAAAAAAAAAAGGGAAATTTCAGCAGAGGTTAATTATGTAAGAGATCTAACATCGTATGTGGTGAGGACTTAAACTTAAGGTTTATTAGAATAAATCCTCGGATGAGAATTCCAAACACTGGGTAAGATGAACATGTTTGAAGTCCCCCAAATCAGGAAAGAAATAACAGGCTATTAAGCAGCAGTCCCTATTCTTTTTGGCACCAGGGACCATTTTCATGGAAGACAATTCTTCCATGGACCTGGGAGGGGATGGGATGATTTGGGGATGATTCAAGGGCATTACATTTATTGTGCACTTTATTTCTATTATTACTAAATTTTAACATATAATGAAATAATCATACAACTCACCATAGGTTGGGGACCAATGTATTAAAATACAATCAGGCCAAAATCTAGTGAAAGTGGGAATGGAGGTGTTTTGCCAATCAAAGCAAATGTGGCTTTCAGTTGTGGTAGCCTCACAGGGTGAGGAGGCAGAAACAAAAGCCCAAGGCCTGGCCTAGAAGGAGAGATTAAAAAAGAAATCTTCCCTTTTTAAGCTTGAACCCCAAAGGATTATACTCAGGTGGAAAGTAGGAACCAAAGGTAGTTCCCTCCAGGACTGAACAAAAGCAGTGGAAATAAAAGATAAAAAGTTAAATTTCCACTGAGAATTGTGACAATGGGCCTGTCCTCATTTGGAATTATAGCCTGAGTTTGTATTGTCTGGGTTGTCAAAGAACGATCAAGCTGTGAACTTGACTAACGGTGGTTTTGGGCTGGTAATACCCACAAGCATCTGGAAGAAGCAAACATACATCCTTCTGGAAGAAACCATCTTCCTCTTCATCTTTAAAATGCCCACAAATAGTTCTTCTAGGACAATGAGCAATGCAATGCTATCTCAGTTTAAAGAAATATAGGGAAATACTTGAACAACACATTAAATAAACTTGACCTAATAGACATATATAAAACATTAAAATCCACAACTATATAATCTCATAGAGGTAGAGAGGGGAGTAAAGTAATAGTAGAGACTGAAAAGGGTGTATGGGTGGATAAGGGGGATGAAGAGAGGTTGGTTTCTGGGTACTAACATACAGTTGGATGGAAGGGACAAGTTCTAATGTTCTATAGCAGAGCAGGGTAACTATAGTTAACAATGACATACTCTATATTTCAAAATAGCTAGAAGAGAGGACTTGAAATGTTCCCAAAACATAGAAATGATAAATACTCAAGGTGATAGATACTCAAAATACCCTGACTTGATCATTACACAGTTTATCTATGTAACAAAATATCACATGTACCCCACAGATATGTACAAATATTGTATGTCAATAAAAATACACACAAGTATAGAATGTACATTCTTCTCAAGCATATATGGAACATTTTAAAGCTTTGACTACACCTTAAACCAAAAGCAAGTCTAAACATATTTCAAAGTGTTATAATCAGCTCACTGCAATAAATAAAAATCAATAGAAAAATACAACTAATACAGCCACATGTGTTTGGATTTTTTATTTTTTTATCACTTAATTTTAATAGAAAATATGAACATTAAAATATGGCACACCTTTTACACTTTTGAAATTTCTTCATTTTTTTCATTGAGTTATAACATAGATATAGTAATGTATAAAGTACACTAATCTTGGGTGTATGCCTTTTATTTATTTTAAGAATTAACATACAGTAAAAGTGAATTTTTGGTGTATAGCTCTCTGAATTTTATCCCATGTATAAATTTATTTAACAACCGCCACAATCAAAATACAGATTTTTTCCATCACCCCACCACTAACTCCTGGCAGCCACAGATCCATTCTCTATAGTGTTAATTTTGTTTTTTTCAAGAATGTCATAAAAATGCACATATGGCACATAATCGTTGTATATTGGCTTTCTTCAGTGAGTACAAATCCTTCTAGAACTATCTAAATTGTTTTCTATATCAATAATTCACTCCCTTTTATTGCTGACTAGTAATCCATGGTATGGCTATATCACAGGTTTTTGAGGGTTTTCATGATTTGCTTTTTAAAGAACATTTGGATTTTACTTCTAGTTTTGGCTGTTATTAATGGAGTTTATATAAACATTCATATACAGGTTTTTATGCAGATATGTTTTCATTTCTCTGGGTAAATACCCATGAGTGCAAGTGCTGAGTTGTATGATTAGTGTATGTTTAGTGTATGATTAGTTTTATGAGAGACTGTCAAACTGATTTCCAGTGCATCAAACTGCTTCTCACCAGCAATGTATGAGCGAGTCAGTTGTTCTGTATCCTTGCCAGCACTTGGTATTTTCAATGTTTTTTAAAAATATTTTATTTTGAAATAATTCTAGATTTGTAAAAGAGTCACCAAGATAGTTCTTCAATTTTGATATACCCTTCACCCAGCTTCTCCTAATGTTAACATCCTATATAACTATAATACATTTATCAAAATTGAGAAATTAACATAAAGGCCACACAGATCATAAATAATCAAGGAAACATAACATCACCAAAGAAACAAAATTATTTACCAATAACTGACCCTTAAAGAAACAAAGATCTATGAACTATCTGACAAAGAATTTAAAATAATAAACTTAGAGAAGCTCAGCAAACTACAAGAGAATACAGACAGACAACTAAATGAATTAGAAAAATAATACATTAACAAAATGAGAAGTTCAACAAAGAAACAGAGTGCATAAAAAATAACCAAACAGAAATTCTTGTGCTAAAGATCACAAAGATTGGAGTGAAAAAAAATTCCATACAGAACTTCAACAGAAGACTCAATCCAAGCAGAATAAAGAATTAGTGAGCTTGAAGATGGATCATGTGAAATTACCCAGTTAGAGGAACAATAACAACAACAAAAATTAATAAAGAGTGCAGAGAGTCTACAGGATTAATAGAACATCATCAAGCGAGCCAATATATGCATAATGGAATTTTCAGAAGGAGCAGAGAAAGAGAAAAGGGCAGGAGGTTTATGTAAAGACATAATGAAAGAAAACTTCCCAAATCTGGAGAAGGAAATGAACATCGAGATTCATGAACCCAAAAGAACAACAAATACACTAAGCATAAATAGATTTTCATTAAGACACATTATAATCAAAATTTCCAAAGTCAAACAAAAAGAGAAAATTTGGAAAGCAGCAAGAGAAAAGCAACTTTTCACATGTAAAGGAACATCCATAAGACTTTGAGTAGATTTCTCAGTAAAAATTTTGCAGGCCAGAAAAGAGTAGAATGATATATTCAAAGAACCAAAAGATGAAAAAAAAAAACCTGCCAACCAAGAATATTATAGCTGGCAAGGCTATCCTTTATAGATGAAAAAGAGATAAAGACTTTCCCAGACAAACAAAAGCTGTGGGAGTTCATCATCAATAGACTTGATTTATAAGAAATGCTAAATGGTGTTCTTCAAAGTGAAAGAAAAGGGTGCTAACAAAATGAAAACCTATGAGAGTATAAAACTCACTGTTAAGGCAAAACATATAGTCAAATTCAGAATACTATAATCTTGTTACAATTATGCATAAATCACTTTTAACTCTAGAACATAACTTAAAGGCAAAAATATTAAAAATAAGTATAGTTAAATTAATTTTTATATCAGTTTTTATATATGAAATATAAAAGATGTAAATTGTGACATCAATAACATAAAATGTTTGGGGAGGAGAAGTTAAAGTGTAGAGGTTTTGTATATGGCAGATGTTAAGGTGTTATCAGGTTAAAATGGACTGTTATAAGATTATTTATGTAGGCCTCATTTTGACCACAATGAAAAAATCTGTAGTAGATTCTTAAAACATAACAAGAAAGAAATCAAAGCATACAACTATTAAAAAAAGCATCAAATCACAAAGGAGGACTGTAAGAGAGGAAGAATGAAAAAAAATATGAAACATTCAGAAAGCAATTAACAAATTGGCAATAGTAAGTCCTTACCTATCAATAATTACTTTAAATGTAAATGGTTTGAATTGTCCAATCAAAAAACATAGAGTGGCTGAATGGAAATTAAAAAAACAAGATCTAACTAAATGCTGCATACAGGAGACTTACTTTAGCTTTAAGGACACATATAGGCTGACTGTAAAAGGATGGAAAGAGATATTCCATGTAAATGATAACTAAAGAGAATAGAAGTGACTATACTTATATCACACAAAATAGACTTTAAGTCAAAAGCTATCACAGGAGACAAAAAAGGTCATTACACAAAGATAAAGGGATGAATTCATCCAGAGGATATAACAGTTTTATGTATGTATGCACCAAACATTAGAACACCTAAATATATAAAGCAAATATTACAGAACTGAAGGAAGAAATAGATGGCAATAGAGTAATAATAGAGGACTTCAATATCCCACTTTCAACAATGGCTAGATCATCCAGACATAAAATCATTAAGGAAAAATCAGACTTGTATAACAGTTTAGATCAAATAGATCTAAGAGGCGTATATAGAATATTCCATCCAACAGCAGCAAAACACACATACTTTTCACACTCGCACAGAACATTCTCCAAGATAGATCATATTATAGGCCACGATAAAATCTTGAAAAATTTAAGAAGAGTGAAATCATATCAAGTATATTTTACAACCAAAATGGTATGAAACTGGAAATCAATAACAGGAGGAAAATTGAAATATGACAAATATGTTGATATTAAGCAACACATTTCTGAACAACCAATCAGTCAAAGAAGAAATTGTTAGGAAAATCAGAAAATACCTTCAGACAAATAAAAACACAACAAACCAAAACTAATGGGATGCAGTGAGCAGTTCTAAGAGAGACGTTTATAGCAATAAATGCCTGCATTAAGAAAAAAAAGCAGATCTCAAATAAGCAATCTAACTTTATACCTCCAGGAACTAGAAAAAGAAGAGCAAAATAAGCCCAAAGTCAGAAGGAAAAAAATAATAAAGATAGAGCAGAAATCAATTAAAAAGAGTAGAAAACAACAGAAAAGATCATTTAATGTAAGAGTTGGGTTTTGGAAAGATAACATTGACAAGCTTTTAACTAGACTAAGAAAAAACAAAGAAGACTTATTTGAGTCTAAATAAAATCAGAAATGAAAGAGGAGACATTACAACTGATACCACATGAATGAAAAGGATCATAAGAAACTACGATGAACAATTATATGCCAACAAATTGGATAGCCCAGAAAAAAAGGATAAATTCCTAGAAATATTCAACCTGCCAATACTGAATCACAAAGAAATAGAAAAGGTAAATAGACCAATAACTAGTAAAAGACTGAATCAGCAATGAAAAATCTCCCAACAAAGAAAAGCCCAGTAGCTGATTGATGGCCTCAGTAGTGAATTCTACTGAACATTTAAAGTTGAATTAATGCCAATCCTTCTAAAACTCTTCCAAAATATTGGAGAGGAGGTAACACTTCCAAATTCATTTATTTAGGCCAGCATTACTCTCATACCAAAGCCAGACAAAAACAGTACAAGAAAAGAAAATTACATGCAAATATTTCTGATGAACATAGCTGCAAAAATTCTCAACAAAATACTAGCTAACAAAATTTAACAGCACATTAGAAGATTCACACATAATGGTCAAGATAGATTCATCCCTGGGATGCAAGAATGGTTCAACATACACAAATCAATAAATGTGATATACCATATTGACAGAATGAAAGATATAAGTCATATAATCATCTCAATACATGCAGAAAAAGCATTTGACAAAATTCAACACCCTTTCATGGCAAAATATTGTCAACAGATTAGGTATAGAAGGAATGTACCTCAATGTAATACAGGCCATATATGACAAGCCCACTGCTTACATCATATTTGATGGTGAAAAGTTACAAGCTTTCAATCTAAGATCAGGAACACAACAAGGATGCCCATTCTTGCCACTTCTATTCAATATAGCAACGGAAGTCCTAGTAAGAGTAATTTGGCAAGAAAAAGAAATAAAAGGCATCCAGATTGGAAAAGAACAAATAAAATTGTCTCTGTTTACAGGTGACATGATCTCATATATAGAAAATTGTAAAGATTCCTCCAAAATCCTGTTATAACTAACAAACAAATTCCATAAAGTTTCAGAATATAAAATTGACATACAAAAGTCAGTAGCATTTATATACACTAACAGCAAACAATCTGAAAAATAAATCAAGGAAACAATCCCATTTACAATAGCACCAAAAATATTTAGGAATAAATTTAATCAAGGAGAAGAAAAATCTATAAAACATTGATGAAAGAAATTGAAGAGGACACAAATAAGTGGAAAGATATCCTGTGTTCCTGAATTGGAAGAATTAATATTGTTAAAATGTCTCTACTACCCAAAACAATATAAAAATTTAATGCAATCCCTATCAAAATTCCAATGATATTTTCCACAGAAATAGAAAAAGCAATCCTAATATTCATATGGAACCACAAAAGATCACAAATAGCCAAAACGATCTTGAGTAAAAAGAACAAAGCTAGGCTGGGCACGGTGGCTCACGCCTGTAATCCTAGCACTCTGGGAGGCTGAGGTGGGAAGATCGCTCAAGGTCAGGAGTTTGAGACCAGCCTGAGCAAGAGCGAGAACCCATCTCTACTAAAAATAGAAAGAAATTGGCTGGACAACTAAAAATATATAGAAAAAGTTAGCCGGGCATGGTAGTGTATGCCTGTAGTCCCAGCTACTCAAGAGGCTGAGGCAGGAGGATCGCTTGAGCCCAGGAATTTGAGGTTGCTGTGAGCTAGGCTGATGCCACAGCACTCTAGCCTGGGCAACAGAGTGAGACTCTATCTGGAAAAAAAAAAAGAGAGAAAAAAGAGAAAATAACAAACCTGGAAGCATCACACTACCTGATTTCAAAATATACATCAAACTATAGTAATCAAAACAGCATGGCGTGGATGCGGAGAGATAGGAACACTCCTACACTGCTGGTGGGACTGCAAACTAGTTCCACTTCTATGGAAAGCAATATGGAGATACCTTAAAGCAATACAAGTTGATCTACCATTTGATCCAGAAATCCCATTACTGGGCATCTACCCAAAAGATCAAATGACACTCTACAAAAAAGACACCTGCACTCGAATGCTATACCAGCACAATTCATAATTGCAAAGCTGTGGAAACAACCCAAGTGCCCATCAATTCATGAGTGGATTAATAAAATGTGGTATATGTATACCATGGAGTACTATTCAGCTCTAAGAAATAACGGTGATATAGCATATCTTTTATTTTCCTGGATAGACCTGGAACCCATACTAAGTGAAGTATCCCAAGAATGGAAAAACAAGCACCACATATACTCACCAGCAAACTGGTATTAACTGAGCAGCACCTAAGTGGACACATAGGAACTACATTAATGGGGTATTGGGCGGAGGGGGAGGAGGGAGGGGAGCAGGTATATACGTGCATAATGAGTGAAATGTGCACCATCTGAGGGATGGTGACGCTTGAAGCTCAGACTTGTGGGGGGAGGGGGCAAGGGCTTTATTTTAAACCCTAAAATTTGTACCCCCATAATTTGCTGAAATAAAAAAAAACAGCATGGTACTGGCATTAAAACAGACAAATAAATCAATGGAACAGAATAGAGAGCCTAGAAATAAATCCACACATTTGCAATAAATTGATCTTTGACAAAGGTGCCAAGAACACACAATGGAGAAAAGACAATTTCTGTAATAAATTGTATTTCGAAAACTGGATATCCATCCACAGAAAAATGAGATTGGATCCTTTTCTCATACGAGATGCAAAAATCAACTCAAAATTGATTTAAGACTTAAACGTAAGATCTGAAACTGTAAAATACTAGAATAAAACATAGGGGAAAAGCTTCTTGACAATAGTCTGGGTAATGCATTTTGGATATGACCCCAAAAGTACAGGCAATGAAAATCAAATGGGATAGAATCAAACTAAAAATCTTCTGTTCCAGCAAAGGAAACAATCAACAGAATGAAGAGACAACCTGGAAATGAGAGAAAATATTTTCAAACCAGACATCTGATAAGGAGTAAATATCCAAAGTACATAAGGAACTCAAACACCTCAATAGCAAGAAAACAATAATCCAATTTTAAAATGGGCAATGGACCTAAAGAGTCATTTCTCAAAAGAAGACATAGAAATGGCCTACAGGAATTCAAAAACTGCTTGACATCACTAATAATCAAAGAAATGCACATTAAAACCACAATGAGATATCCCTTGTCCCTTAAAATAGCTATTATCAAAAAGACAAAAGACAACATGTGTTGATGAGGATGTGGAGAAAAGGGAATCAGTGTCCACTGTTGGTGGAAATATAAATTAGTACAGCTATTATGGAAAACAGTATGGAGTCCTCAAAAAATTAAAAATAGAACTACCATATGATCCAGCTATCCTGTTTCTATGCATACATCCAAAAGAAATGAAATCAGTATGTCAAAGAGATATCTGCATTCCTGTATTCATTGCAGCACTATTCACAATAGCCAAGATATGGAATTAACCTAAGTGTTCATCAAGAGATGAATGGATTAAAAATTGTGAAATACACACATACACGCACCCACACACTCCCCCTCCCTACACTCACACAATGGAATGCCATTTGGCCTTAAAAAAGGAGATCCTGTCATTTGGAACAATGTGGATGAACCAGGAGGACATTATGCTAAGTGAAATAAGCCAGGCACACAAAGACAAATACTGCATGATTTCACTTACATGTGGAATTTTTAAAAGTTGTACTCATAGAAGCAGAGAGTATAATGGTAGTTGCCAGGAGTTGTGAGGCAAGGGGAGAAGATGGGGAGATGTTGGTCAAAGGGTACAAAGTTTCAGTTAGACAGAAGGAATAAGTTCTAAAGATTTATTGTGTAGCATGGTGACTATATTACTAGTGATGTATACTTGAAAATTGCTAAGAGAATGTATCTTTTATGATCTCACCACAAAGTATGTGAGGTGTTGAATTAGCTTGATTTAATCACTTCACAAGATATACATATATCAGAACATTACATTGTACATCATAAATATACACAACTTTATGTGTAAATTATACCTTAATAAAACTGGGGGAAATAAAGAAAAATTAACATCAGTATAACATTCTGAACTACTGACTTTATTTGGGCTTTACCTGTTTTCCCACTAATGTCCTTATTCTGCCAGAATCTAATTCAAGATACCAGGTTGCATTTAGTTGTGTCCTTTTATTCTCCTGTCATCTGTGACAGTTCCTTAGTCTTTCCTTGTCTTATGTGACCTTGACAGTTTTCAAGAGTACTGGTCAGTTACATTGTAGAATGTCTCTCAGTGTGAGTTCACCTGATATTTTCTCATAATTAGATTATGATTGTGGACTTCTCATCCCATCATATTAGGGAGTACATGATATCAACATGACTTATTACTGATCATATTAAGCATGATCACTTTTTTAAGGTAGTGTCTTCCAAGTTTCTCCATTGTAAAGTTACTATTTTCCTCTTTCTATACACTATTCCTTAGAAAGCAGTCATTAAGTCCAGCTCACACTCAACAGAGGAGAGATTAAGTTTCCACCTCCTGGATAGAGGGAGTATCAGAAAATTTTTGGACCTACGTTAAAGCCACTACAGAGGATTTAGTAAATATTTTGGGGGAGATAATTTGAGGCTGTGCAACTACCCTATTTCTTTTTAAAGTTTAGGCAATCACATTTGCATTCATCAGTGGAACTTATCTGCAGCAATTATTACTGTGGTGGTCTAATGGTGATTTTCTATTTCCCTCATTCCTTCTACAATTAATATTGGGAATTCTTCTATAAAGAGGATCTCTCCTGTGTCCCTCATTTATTTTTTTATTCAGTCATTGCTTTATATCAATATGGATGCATGAATATTTAGTTCATTATTTTGGCTATAATCTAATACTATCATTGTATCACTATTTACTTTATTGCTAAAATTATTCCTGCTTTGGCAATTGAGAACTCTTTCAAGTTGGCTTCTGGGTCATTTTGACATACCCTCATCATTTTTCTTGCACTTTCCCTGCCCCAACCCTAGAACTGTCATTTCTCCAGGGATCCCTGAGTCCTTTCATTGCAGAATGATATTTAGAAACCATGATCTGGGTATAGGCTATGCTCACTGCTACTAGGTATCATTGTTTCTAGACCCCGTAAGTGGACAGACCTAGGAGTTCTCTGTGTGTATATAAGTATATGAATACTAGCATATACATACACATATTTGAATACTAATCCACATATATGGCACAGGCATGTATTTAGTTCTGTATATATCTGTGTATATATGTATGCATGTGCATATGTATATACACACATATTTATGAGTTTATACTTCTATATCTGACTCTAATCCAGCACCACAGGATTCATTCTCCTAGCATTCCCATTGCTTATCTGTAACTTCTTTCACTCAGTGTGAAAAATCTGGCTCCCACTACCCATTCACCATTCATTTACTTATTTGTTCAATCCTAGTGTATATGTAAGGTAAATTCAGAATTGCTAACCCTCTATTTCTGAAAAAAACAAATTTACAAACCAGAGTACACAGTTTATACACAATTCTTTTTGTCTTTAGCCTTACAATATCTAATAAAAGTATTGTTTTTTGAACTTACTTAAGTTAGCTGCTTTTCCCCTCCACCCTTTTCAGTAAGGTTATATCATACATTTGTAATATAGTTAGATTCATTTATCACAATCTGCATTCCATCCTACTTTCCTCTGACATCCTGTTTTATTTTTAAAATTTACATATAGTAAAATTCACTCTTTGTGGTATACAGTTCTATGGAATCTGAAAAATGCATAGTCATATATCTACCAACCATTGTACCATAGAGAACAGTTCCATCGCCCTAAAATTTCCCTTGTACATCCCAATTTGTAGTCAATGACTCCTCCTACCCCAACTCCTGACAATCACTGATATGTTTTCCATCTCTCAACTTTTGCGTTTTCCAGAATGTCACATAAAAGGAATCATACAATATATACTTTATTATCTGCTTTTTCCCACTTAGCAGAATGCATTTACTATTCATTCATGTTGTTGTGTGAAGTAATATCTCATTTCTTTTTATCACTATGCAGTATTTCATTGGATGGATGGACCACAGGTTTTTTGTCCATTCAATTATTCAGTGTTACCTTTGTTGATTCTAGTTTGGGGAAATTATGAATAAAACTTCTATAAACATACACATACAGGTTTTCCTGTGAACATAATTTTTTAATTCACTTGAAAATACCAAAGAGTGGCATTATTGGGTCATATGGTAAACGTATGTTTAAGCTTATAAGAAACTATCAAACTGTTTTCCAAAGTGACTATATCATTTTGCATTCCCACCAGCAGTGAACAAGAAGTAGTTGTTCTGAATCCTTGCCAGCAATTAATTGATGTTTTCTTAATTTTAGCCATTGTAAATAAGTATGTAGTGATTCTTACCAAGGTTTTTATTTGTATCTCCCTAATGGCTCATGGAGTTGAACATCTTTTCATGTACTTATTTACTTAGTGAATTCTTTGATGAAGTTTCAGTTCAAGCTGTTGCCCTTTTTAATTGAGTTATTGTTTGCTTACTATTGAGTTTTGAGAGTTCTTTACATATTCTGGATATGCGTCATTTGTTAGATATGTGATTTATAAATAGTTTCTACCAATATGTGGTTTTTCTTTTCATTTTTTGACAGTGTCTTTGACAAAACAACAGTTTTTAATTTTGTTGAAGTCTAGTTGATCATTTTTTCTTTTCAGAATTATGCTTTGAGTGGCATATCTGAGAACTCATCTCCTCACCCGATGTCATGAAGTTTTTTACCTATTTTACCTACTTAATGTTTTTACATTTAAATCTTTTATCCAATTTGAGTTAATTTTATATAAGTTATTTGGTTAAGATAGAGGTTAATTTGGGGAGAATCTGGGAATATCCAATTGCTCCAGCACTATTTGTTGAAAAGACTAGCCTTTTTCCATTGAGTTGTTTTTGTACCTTTATCACAAGTCAGTTGGTCATACTTGTGTGGTTCTATTTCTGGGTTTCCTCTTCTGTTCCACTTATCTATACATTTACCCTTTGGCCAATACTAAACTGTTTCAAGTACTGTAGCATTATAACAAATCTTAAAATCAGGTAGAATGATTTCTCATGCTTTATTATTATTTTCCAGAAAAAATTGCTATTCTAGTTTATATATATATATATATGTATATATATATGTGTGTGTGAATCAAACTGCCTATATCTACAAAATGATCCTAATGGGATTTTGATAGGAATTTTATTAAACCTGTGTATCAGTTTGGGGAGCATTGGCATCTTTGTTATGTAGAGTCATCCAGTCCATGAACATGGTATGTCTCCATATATTTAGGACTTTAATTTATTTTATCAGGAGTTCGTAGTTTTTAGATTACAAATTCCATACATTTTTATCAAATTTATACCTAAGTATGAAAAAGATCAGGGTAATGGAGGCAGGGTTGTAATTTCAAGTAGGGTAGTCAAGGTGATATTTGAGAAAATACCTGAAAGACATGAGGGAGTTAGTCATGCTGATATCTAGGAGAAGAGAATTTCCAGTACTGAAAAAGCTCTACCAGTGCAAACTTTTAAGGAAGGAGCATTCTAGGCATGGGGAGAGTAAGGAGGCTAGTTGACTGGGATAAGTCAAATGAGGGGGAAAGTAATAGGAGAGGAGTCAGAGAGAGAATAGAGGTGCAAGGCTGTATAGGACCTTGTATATCAGGCCATACTTAGGACTTTGGCTTTTATCTTGAGTGAAATGATGAGCTATTGGGAAAAAACTGTGCAGAGGAGGGCCATCATTTTATTTTGATTTTACTAGAGCCACTCTGGAAGCTGTGTTGAGGACAGACTGTAAGTGATCAAGGATAGAAGAAGTAAGGCTGGTTTAGGTGACTATTGCAGTAAACCAAAAGTGATTGGATTCTGAGGAATTTGTTCATTCAACAAATAAGCATTGAGCAATGGTGGAGGCTGTGGGAAGTTATCAATGATAACACCAAAACTCAGGCAATAATCTAGAAAGTGACAACTGTGAAACCAAATTTGGAAAAGGAAAATACATTACAACACCATGAATAAATTATCTAATTACAAGTGTTAAAACCTAATTATCATTCAGTTTATAGTACCTAAGGTGCAAACAACAGTGTGTGAGAAGCCTAGATTGCTGTTGGACCCATACTCTTTGCTTGGATGGACGGCAGAGTTTCTATTGTCTGCAATGGGTCTCCACAGAAATATCTATGACATATCTACTAGCTTTGCAAAAGTTATAACAACTCGGTACTAGGAATTAGGGAATTTGATTCAGTAGAAATAGTACTGTGCAGTAGGTTTTATTCCTTAAGAAAGCCAAAACTTGAATTAAACTGAGTCAGTCCTGTTGATTGGGGAAGAGAAGCAGAATTTTGCTTATTGTTGTTTCTACTACTCTGCCAATAATATGTGATCCCAAATCACAAGTCTAGTTTTTGATATGTGCATTCATAAATGCTTGTCATGGGGCCTGATATAATTACATGGATTTCCAAATTTTTTTTTAGGTACATTGCTCCTCTAATCCTCACAGTACTATGGTCATTATACTATAGATCCTCATTAGGCAAAGGCTTACAAATCATCAGTGACTGCATAAGGATGGATTATAAAATTAAATAAGGATTTTTAATATTGAAACTTATGAGCTGTAATTTTATTAGAGCATATTTTTCTCCCTCCTACTGCACATATCTGCAAGTAGCATATACTCTTTGTATAACCCCATTACTAGTGATAGACTGTTTACTTGTTTTAAAAAGTAATTTAGACTGGAAAGAGTAGCTATGCCCTAATGGATATAAAATAGTTTGAAGTTATTCATTTGAGTAGTTCATATTTTTTTTTTTTGGCATGGGATCATCCATAAGGTGACTTATAACCTAATGGAAGTTTCTTGGAATAATGAAATAATAAATACATATTCTTTTAGCTTGTTATAGAGTCATCAGGTTATATCATTTTAGAGGTAGAAACGTATAACTATTATCCAATCATATCTTCCAAAGGAGGGAATTCTCTCCCCAGCCTCTCTAAGAATTGATCATTGATCTTCTTCTCGAACATCTTCATCGATGGGGAACTCGCTGCATTTTGGAACAACCTAGTCTTATCAAATCTGTGTCCCCCGCCCTTTTACCTATTAGTCCCATTGGAATAAATCAGAACTCATCCAGTCTCTCTTCCACTTGAGAACTCTTCAAATACTTGAAGCTCACTGTCCCTGCCCTACAGACTTTTCCCTGAGCTGGTTGTGTCCTTTATGGATGTGCATATGTTAAAGTTGTTTCCTCACTATTGACATCCTTGGTTTTGAATACCAAACACTTTGGCATCTCAGCTTGGCCCTTCCTGGATCCTTCTGAGGTTTTTGTCTCAGAATGCCACTTACCTTATTAAGAAAAAAATATTCATACTGTTTTTGGGATTGAAGGGAAGATCTAGAAGGGGAGGTAGCCCAACCGTCTGGAAACCAGGCTTGCTCAGAATCATACAGGACATACTTCAAGTGTCCATAAAGAGGCCAAAGAATGTAAGCACAGTAGGGTCACCCTACACGGATCCTCTCCCTAAGTAGCCAAATGTATTTGTTGGAATCTTCTGAAACCTTACTATCTCTTCTGTCTCCCTATACTTTCACTGATTAATTACTAGCAGTTATATTGGGTAGTAGTGAATCAGACTACTAAATGCCCCATTTGTTTGGTAAGGTGATATACTGGACCACAAAGAATTAGAGTAAGGTTACCTCAGACTTCTTAGGGGCTGAACTGGATCAATTAATCAACCATTTGATCTGCTGTTCAGAAACTGTCCATCAGGAACAAATGCTAATTTGCCTGGATTGGGTTCATTAATAATAGCTAATATTTATTTATTATTTATTATGTGCAAGATAGTGATTAAGCATTATGCCATTTAATCCTCCTAATAACTTTATTAGGGAAGTTTCATCATCCACATTTTACAGATGAAAAACTCAACATCCAGAGAGGTCAAGTGACTTTCCCTGGATCATACAGCCAATAAACAGTGGAGATGGGATGAAAATCCAAATCTGTCTCACTGCAAAAGCCCAAGCTCTTGATCATTACATTATTCTGTAGTGGTTTATGGACTATAGCTCTGTAGCTGTAACATCAGGCTTGGGGCTTATCATGCTGTAGGTGGTGGTTACAAGAGGAGAATTCTGGTGGATAAGTAAGCCATTCCAGCAGAGATGTTGTCAGTTCATCATTAAGCATCCCTTCATATTCACCCTCTCAGTACGGTTATCCAGGACCTGCTGAGGCCTCCTTTCTATTTGCTTCCCCATTCCTGGGCCTCATCCTTCACAAAACACAAAATTCTGTCTGTATTCCAAGGTGTCAAATACCTCACAGGACAAACAAATTCATCTCAATATGTGAATAAAAGAAGACAAGAGTACATATTCCCTAGACTCTTCCTTCCCTCCTCTGGTAGCATGTTCTTATTTAATGGGAGACTTCTGGATGCATGCCTTTGCAATAGCTATTTAACCTTACAATCACTAAAATGGTGGAGGTTTCAGGGAAACTCCTAGGCAGACAGGTGGAGGAAACATGTTGGATAAGTTATGACCTTGAGGGACTTCATTGATTGCAGCTCTTTGTAGACTTAATTCTATAGATGAATGATGAAGACTGTCAGTTAAAAACCGACTTTGCACAAGAATACACACTTCGTAGGCAGAGTAGGGGCAATGTTTTCATCTGCAGTAAAGCTCCCAGTAAAGCCACTTAACCAAGTCAATCAGTTACTTTGGTTTCCCAGCAAAAACAGTTATACTGAATAGTAATACTAGCTTCTTGGCAGCAACATAAAAGATAAGGGGTGTATATGTGTGTTTCTGTGTGTGTTTGTGTGTGTGTGTATGTGTTTAAATACATTTCAGATAACTAGATAACAAGATTACTGTCACAAAATTCTAGAGTCTCTTAGCTGTAAAGTTATATACTAAATATTGTTTTCCAATTTTCAGGTGTAATGCATGAAAGACATAACATATACTTCTATCAACAGCAATACAAAATGCAAATCTATTCGAATAGCAATAAGAACTACTTGATATTAATGAAAACAGAACTTTTTAAAGGAAATAATAGCTGTTTGCAACTCTTTGTTACAGAGGATCTGTTGCAGAAGGTTAAAGGTTATTTTTTTGCAATTGACCTCATGTAGAGAACTGTCTTCCAGGAATTGTTCTCCTGTTCTTTCAAAGTGGGCAAAGGGGGAAATGTAGAAACTAGGGATCTAAAGAAGCAGAGCAATATGAAAATGGTAAATCAAGTGGAGCAGGTGGAATTAGTTTAGCAAACAGCAAATACTTTAGCTTGATTGTCCAGTCTGCACAGTGGATATCTATAACTAGCTAATTATGAATAAACAATATAACATAATTAAAGCTTCACCCTAGTGTTCTTGAAAAAGGGTATGGTTACCCCTTTAGGAGTATCCAGCCAGAATGGATTAATATTAATACTTCATTCTTAAAATAAACATAAGAGCTAAAAAAAATTCGTTCAATGGAGAACTTTGTTCCACAAGGCAAGTTAAAGTAATAATGTCTTTATTAGTTTCCTGGGGCTGCCATAACAAATTACCACAAACCTAGTGGTTTAAAACAATATTGGCAAAGATATAAAATGCAACCAAAATGTTTGCACTCTCATATTTTTTTAAATAAATAAATAAACAAACAAAACAATATGAATTTATTGCCGCACAGTTCTAGAGGGTAGAAGTGTGAAATCAAAGTGTCCACAGCACCGTGCTTTTTCTGAAGGCTCTGGTGATCTATCCTTCCTTGCCTCTTTCAGCTTCTGGGGTTGCCAAAAATCCTTGGCATTCCTTGGTTTGTAGATGCATCACTCCAATCTCTAATCCACCCTAATCCAGTACGACCTTAACTTTATTATATCTGCAAAAACTCAATGTCCAAATACATTTGCATTCACAGGTATCTTTCAGACATCACAATTCAGTCCATAAGAGCAGTGGTCCCTAACCTTGTTGGCACCAGGGACTGGTTTTATAGAAGACAATTTGTCCATGGACTAGGGAAGAGAGGCAGAGATCAGGTGATAATGCCAGCAATGGCGAGTGGCTGTTAATACAAATGAGAACCTTGGCTAGCTTGCTACTCACCTTCTGCTGTGTAGCCCCCTGCCTGGTTCCTAAGTTTCATGGAAGATAATTTTTCTACGACAAGGTTGGGGGATTGGTGGCAGAGCTCTGTGGCTCAGTTGCTAACAGGCTACAGACTAGTACCCAGGAGTTGGGGACTGCAGCATAAGAGTATCCTATAAAAGCATTATATTTTTGAAAATATCTTTATTAAAGGAAGAGATTCCAATTAACTGCACTTCAACCATACTATATCTGCAGGACAGATTTCAGAAACTAGAATGAGAAATTAACAAAGGGAAAAACAAAGAAATTAAGTACTCTTTTCTAACTCTGAGAAGTCCTTCTTCTACCCACCACCTCTGCTGCTTTCCAGTTAGTGAGGAGGGTGGGTGGTACCTTATAAGAGACTACATGCCATCCCTGAGCTTTATCTGACCTGCATTTCTCACACTATCCCTGATTAAGAGCACAGGCTCTAGACTCTGATTGTTTAAGTTCAATCTTAAGCCACCTCCCATTGCTAGCTGGCTCTGCACTTCAGTACCAACTACAGGCAAATTGGAGAGACTGTCAAGTTTCTTACAGTGAAGTTGTTTAGTGAATTACATCATTTGGTGTCAAACTTACTGCCACAATTCTATCATCTTTGGACATCTTTTTTTCTGTAATGTTTTTATCAAAAGAAAAATATATTCTTCTTGATGTATTACATTCTTTTCTTCACATACAACTGGATGTCTGGCTCTTCACTCTGAACCTATTGGTCCACGTGGGCTCTGCCCCATTGTCTTTGCAATCTTGTGGATATCAGCATAAAATATTTTCTGGGAGTTCTTTTTTTCTAAATATTATTTTGACAAATGCTGGATATTTTAACTGATCTTTGACTTAAACCATGGCAGTTTTATCTTTTATGTCCTCCTCTGCTCTTGTGGATGGGTTAGGGTAATTATTCTGAAAAGAATGTCAAAACACAGCAAATGGTTTAGAATATCTCTGTTTATATCCCTTGGTGAGAGGAGAAAGGTCTTGGGAGAGAATTAATAATGTCCTATTGCTGCTTGCAAAGGACATCAAACAAATTAGTAGTGATCTTGCTTTTACTGCAAGATAGTATTGAAATTCATAAGGATAAACTAAAGCTGTAGAAGCTGAGACCTGGGCCAGATGAAGGGAGCATTCTATGCAGGTTTGGGTTGTTCATTAGCATAGAATGGGAATTCAAAGACAAGGTGGCTGGTCAGTAAACTCACTGGAGAAAGGTATTTATGGATGAAATGAGGGTGGGAGAATTTATAGTAAAAGCAGTATATATTTGCTTCTGTCTACATTGTAAAATTATTCTTAACAATTTCAAAAATCACTGACGTCTATTTGTATCTCAAGGGAATCCTTCTAGACCACTTTGAAAGAAGCTTTATCTCTCTCTTCTCCCAGATAACTGGGTATCAATGGGACAAATCATCACCCCATGGCACCAGCATATGTATTAAGAAAGAGAAAATTGCCCTTTAAGAAAATTAGAAAGTACCAATATTTTCTTAGAAGAAATCACAATTTTCATTTTTAATATGTTCTGATAAACTTGCAGAAGATTCAGGGCTTTCTTCGTTTCTCTCAGGTCATTAGGGGTCCTTGACTATTATTTCCAGGGCTTCAGTGGAGCCCTTCTCCACCTCTTGGCCTCTCAAAGAACCCAACCTATACCCAGGCAATCATATGCCACTTATAAAGCACAACATGCAATGAAGGTTTGACCTCTAGGGCAGGAAATGGCATGAATATACCTACAGTTGAATGCAGACATTCTAGGAGGAAAATAGTTTTCATTTACAACAAAAATGTGTACCCAGGAAGGAGTGACAATTTTCAGAGGCCTAGGTATGGAGGCAGTGGCCAGGGTTTGTGACTCAGCTCTCCCACCAACTCCCTATGTGACGTTGAATAGGCAGGCTTCAGTTTCCCCATCTCTAACATGAACAGGTTTAACTGAGTGAAATCTTAGGAGCTTTCCTGCTCTAAGGTTGAGGTGTTTCCCAACACTATGTAGCTGGGTCCCACTGTGGCTTTCTGGATCTATATCTGTGTCCAGGCTCTTTCCCACACTTCTATGCCATACATGTTTATTTCCTCCTTTCTTCTGCTCCTTACCTTCTTCATCATTTTTCTTTTTCTCTTTTTTCCCTGACCCCTTTTCTTCCCTTTTCCCTCACCCTAAATAAGGAATAGGTAAATTCCATTCAGGACCTGTTTAATGTTCAGATGGCATTTAGATGTAACAAGGCTACCGACCTCTGTTCTCTAAACAAAGCAAGCTTTTTATTTTATACCAAATTTTAAAAGATATTCAAGAGACTCTTAATACCACCAGGTTATGATGAGGCATCCTAAAGATCCTGCAGTAGGTAGAGCGAGATGGCTCACACCTATATCCCAGCACTTTGGAAGGCCGAGACCAGAGGATTGCTTGAAGCCAGGAGTTCCAGAGCAGCCTGGTCAATAGCAAGACCCCATCTATACAAAAAATATAACAGTTATCCAGGCATGATGACACATGCCTGTAGTCCCAGCTACTTGAGAAGCTGAGGCAGGGGGATCTCTGGATCCCAGGCATTTGCAGTTTGCAGTGAGCTGTGATGACTACACTGCACTCTAGCCCGGGTGACATAGAGAGACCCTGTCTAAAAAAAATCCTGCAGTAACGCTGTTTCCACCTGGGACTCAGGGATCCCTTCCCAAGGCTGCTGACATGTTGTCTGCAGTCAGAAGTCCCCCTAACCTCATTGTGTCCCTACCTGAGGGACTTTCCCAGGGCTAGAGACACAAGCTGATTATGTGGGACCCTTCTTGGAAACCAAGATGTTCTAACTTAGAGATTGTAGCTTTCGCTTGGCCTGGAGCCACTCAGACACAATCATGGTGGGCATTTCCACAAGCTGCCTTCCTAGCCTTGTTGTGGCCACTTCTATAAGCAACTTGCAGTGCACCTGGTCTCATGTGCATGCAGGGCAAATAGAATTCTCATTTGTTTCACAATTTGCACAGCAGATTTTTGCAGCCCTTTAGGTTCTCAACAATCACAAAATATTCCCTCCCCTCTAATAAGGGACACTGGGAAATTACTAAAAGCTAATATCTATTTACTTAGTACTCAGTCCCTCCTCACCATATCTCCATGGGGTAGATGTTATTATTAGCATCCCTATTCTGCAGCTGAAGAAATTGAGGCTTCGAGATGTTTTGCAATTTGCCAAAGCTTATACAGCCAAGCAAGGGACTGAGCTAGGTGTCACACGGAGGTAGCCTGGACAAAAGAATGGGTACTTTACCACCATATCTTATTCACATTTGCTTTCCCCCAGGTCCACAGCCAGTCAGTGGTGGAACAAGAACCCAAGTCTGTTTGGGGTAGGAGCCCATGTCCTCAGCCACCTTGTCCTACTGTGGCATGATGGGGTTATGAAGTGGGCTCACCATGCTGTACCTTCTCTCTGGTGATTCTGATACTATGATAATTGAAGTGAGGGGAAGATTCCCCAAACACAAACAACAGTTGTAGATTGCCAGGCTTTGGTGTATTACTTTGTAAAGGAGAAACCTGAAACCAAACGCATACCATAAGAATTACAGAACTGCCAAGCTAAAATGGCAAGGAAATTGTGATACCTAAAACCTCAGCTTGAGGCAAAAACTAAAGGAGGGGGGGTTATTTCAGTAAAATAGACTTTTAGCGTTCACGCAATAAACTATCTAATAAACTTGGCATTGTCATAATATTTAATTTCATTGAGAACACAGGCTGTTAGCAACAGGGAATAACTTAATCTGTTAATTAAATACAAAATTCAGTTCTCATAAAAACATAATAATTAGCCTTTTCTCACCTTAGGATATCTGCATCAGCAAATGCTGAAATTCCTGAAGAAGGAGGAAAATAAGAGGGTTCCTACATTTGTGATTCTCACCATTGCTTTGCCACTGTAGCTTTGCAAGTTCAGCACTCAGGAGGATGTTTTTTTTTTGTTTGTTTTTGTTTTCTTCTAGATGCTTTTTTTGCAATTAGAGTATTCTACTACCTGGCAACTGTAAATGACTCAGTTAAATTCATTTTGCCTGAACTACAAAATATTCATATATTATAAGTGGGTGTCCTGCTGTGAATTTTTACTTCTTTTAACCCAACCAACCCCTCCCCACAAAAAAAATGAATTTTAACACTTTAAGAAGCAAATCAATTGACCATTAATTGGTAACATAGATGGGTGTATAGAACAAGATTGAAAGGATGAACAATTTGAATATGGGGACAATCACAATCACCTCTGCAGGTAGGATGCTTCAGTGGTTAAGCACTCACATCATCAGGCAGACTTGGTTTCACAATCCAGCTCTTCCATTTGTTTAGCTGCAGGACTTTAGGTTGGTTAACTAACATCTCAAAGCCTACTCCCCTTGTCTGGAGTTAATTATATGTTCCTGTCATAGTATCACTATTATAAAGATTAAGCAAGACAACGTGAATGTAAAGCTTGGCCCAGAGCTATCCACACTCTTCCGTTGGTCAGCTGTGCTTGAAAAATCCTGTGGTTTTCCAAAAGAGCCAGGATCTTCTCCCTCTTAAGGCTGTATAGTCCCCTTCACAGCCAGTAACACAACCTGTCATGCTTATTGCCCTCTCTTGGCTCAGTCCTACATGTCCCCTAGGCATGTATTCAGATTTGACCTTCCTTAAGAAGTCTTCCTTTATTGTTAATTATGTTAAGTGTGATAACAGTTAGGTTAAAAATATGTCTTTAAAGTTGAAGATGTAAATGTATACATCAAAAGATATAACATCTGTAATTTGCTTTGAAATACTTCAGGAAAAAATGGGTAGAAGGAAATAAATGAAGCAAGGTTGGTAGTATGTTAATAAATGTTGAAGCTGGGATAAACACAGGAGTTTAATATACAGTTACCTTTACTTAGGTATATTTGAAAATTTCCATAAAAAATATAACTGTCCATTTAACCCCCTCCCCCAGCTGATTTAGATGCCCCCCATCCAGATACTCCTCAACAACACTGTTATATCATCCCTTAACTGTTCTACTAATTATCTGTTTCCTGGACAGTCTCCACTATTAGACCATAAACTCCTTGAAGGTAGAAATTTGTGTATTATTCATTTATGTATTACCACATCTGAAACAAAATATATAAGTGTATGGTGATCCCTGCAAAAGAATTATTTATTGAGTTAAATAAACATTTTGTTTAGGATTCCTCTTTCGTGTTTTGAAGAGTTCTCCTTTCAGTAGTTTATTGTGAGGACCTTCCTAGGGCAATCTTAGGTGCTGATAGTTGTTTCCTATATCACCTACTGGCTTTTAGAACTAATTAAAAAGAAAAGCCATTATAACACATCCCTGTGCTAAGAATCAAAAATTATCTGTCACTAGTTACCTTTATTTAGAAGGAGGTGACTTTCCACTTTGCCCCAAAAATACAACATCTACCTTCTCCCAACTGCTTTAACCTGCAACTTTGATTTAACAGATGTGTACATAACACTTCCTTAACAGTTTGCTAGCAATGAACTGTGGCCTTCAAAACCATCATTTTCTAAATAAATTTAAAGATGTTTTTGAATATAGATTCAAGGCACATTTATGACACTGTTAGTGGTGCTGCTTGCCTCACAGATGTTCACTTGCCTGTCATTTTTAGATTATGTATACAGGTAACAACATATTTTTAGAACATATGGTATATTTCTGAAGATCAAAAGCTTGATTTTAGGATACATTCCACTTAATTGTCAAAACTTTGTAGCACAGCAGGGAGAGGTTGGACAAAGGATACAAAAATTTCAGTTAGGAGGCATAAATTCAAGAGATCTATTGTATACCATTGCGACTATAGTTAATAACAATATATTGTATTCTTCAAAATTGCTAAGAGTAGATTTTAAGTGTTCTCACCTCAAAAAGTAAGTATGCAAGGTAATGCATATGTTAATTAGCTCGATTTAGCCAATCCACAATATATGCATATTTCCAAACAACAGGTTGTACACAATAAATATACACAATGTTTATTTGTCAATTAAAATAAACAAACAAATAAATAAATAAGTTTTTTAAAAAAAATAACTCTGTAGCACCATTCTGCCCATCTTGAAGCATTAGGGCCATTCAGCATCAAGTAATTAGAAGCAAGTAGTGACTCATTCAACAAATATTTGTTATGCTCTCATCATATGTGCCAGACCATGTTCTAGGCACTGGGGATGCAGAGAAGGACAAATCACACCAGTACTCCTACCCTCACTGAGTTTACATTTTAGAGAGTTCTGCTAGTCCCATGTTACAGATGCAAACAACAATTATTGGAAGTTCTCACCCTGCTCCTCCCATCTCACCTACTAGTCAAGGACCTTGTCCTAATCATTCTCCTCTCAACCTCCTGCATCATCAATTTTCTTTTCTCTACTTGATTTTCACAAATGTACACAAATGTTATAGTTTTTCCCAATTAAAAAAAACCCCTCTTGACCCTACATTCCACTCTAGTTACCACCCTGCTTCTTTGCTCCTCTATACAGTAAAAATTCCTTTTAAAAAAAAGTTGATGGTATTCACTGCCTCTACTTTCTCTCCTTTCATTCTTTCTGGAACTTGCTCATATCAAACATTCTCTTCCATCAGAATGGCTTTTGTCAAGACCACTTATGACCTCCATTTTGTTAAACCCAATGATTAATTCCTAGTCCTTATGTTGCTTGACCTGTCAGAACCATTTCATTCAGTTGATCAATTTCTTGTCTTTGAAACACTCTCTAGGACAGCACACTCTGCTGAACTTCCCCTTCCTTTCCTAGCCATTCATTCTTCTCCTTTCCTGGTTATTATTCTCCCCCTCCCTTTATCTTTAGTACATCTACACTCACCCTCATGTTGCTATCGTCAAATTTCATGGCTTTAAACAGCATTGATGTGCTAATCACTGCCAAATGTCTATCTGCAGCCCAGACCTCATCCCTGAACTCTAGGCTCATACATCCACCAGCCTTCTAAACATCCCTACTTGGCATCTTAAACTTCACGTAACCCATAGTGACCTCTTGATCTTTCACTCCCCAAATATGCTCCTTCTAGAGTGCTTTTTATCTCAGTAAATGTCAACTCTAGCCTCCCATTTTCAGTCAAAAAATCTCAAGCTATACTTTGTTCTTTTCTCTCTCTCTCTCTCTTTTTAACCCCATATACTCTCCTCTAGTGAGTCCTTTCTGTTTTACCTTCAAAATTTATCCAGAACGTGATCATCTCTCCCAACCTCTATTGATCCCATCTTAGTTCAAGATACTTCACCTCTTGCTTGAATGATCTCTACAGTAGCCTCCTAAATGACTTCTCTGCCTCTACCCTTGCCCTCTACCATCTGTTTTCTTCATAGCAGCCAGAGTAATTCTGTTAGAATGTACGTCAGATCCTGTCATTCTCCTCTTCAGAGCTTTCTAATAGCTTCCTATCTCTTTTAGAGTAAAAATCAAGTCTCTATAGTCACCTATAAGGCCCCCTACATTTGTTGTTCCTTCTGCCAATTGTTTTGTCTGCATGACACATACATATTCCTTGACTTCTTTACCCACTGAATTGATATTGTGTATGTGTGGTTTGAAGACTAGAAAATTGGGCAGTGGAGGGGAGGGTATCATGAGAGTCATTTGATTCCAGTTCCTTCTCTTTTTCTCGTAGTCTGACATTTCCTGAATGGTGGAAGATTGGGAGTTAGGATAAACTGTTCTGCAGCTATCCCAAACATGGTTTGCATATTGTGGTTCTAAATACTCCTGCTTCACTTTTCTTCACATCCTGGGAATAGTACATCTTGATCTGTAATAGAAGCATACAAAGTCATAACAGGGGACATTGGTAGTTGGTACTATGGAGTAGGTATGCTCACTCAACTAAGCAAAGTGCAGAGAATGAGAAAAGAAGATCAAGGCTGGACTCTTTGGAATCTCTATATTGAAGGGGCTCATGAGCAAGAGAACATGAGGATAGTCGTTGGAGAAGTTGGAAGAGTGGTCCATTTTAGTAGTTAAGGGAAGAAATAATTTATAATGGAGGTCAGCAGTGTCACATGCCCCTGAGAGGTCAAATCAGATGAGAACTAGCCACAAGGTGGAAGCAACTTAAATGCTCATCAATTGAAGACTGGATAAGCAAAATGTGGTAAATCCATACAATGCAATATTATTCAGCCTTCAAAAGAAATAGAATACTAATACATGCTACAACATGGATAAACCTTGAAAAAGTTTTGCTAAGTGAAGGAATCAGTCACAAAAGGACACATATTGTATGATTCCACTTATATAAAATGTCTAGAATAGGCAAATTCACAGAGACTGAAAGCAGATTAGTAGTTGTCAGGGGTTGGGAGATGGGGGAATGGGGAGAGACTGCTTAATGACTACAGGGTCTCCTTTTGGGGTGATAGCAATATTTTAGAATTAGAGGTGATGGTGGCATAACAAATGAATGTACTAAATGCCACTGAATCATACACTTTAAAATGTTAATTTTATGTTGATTATTGTGAACCGCACCTCAATTTTTAAAAAGTAAGATGAAGACCAAAAAGTGGCCATCAAATTAAGAAGTCATTAAGATTTCTGTGAGAACAGTGTCTATGGTGCAGTGGGAGCAGAAGCCAGCTCCAGTCAGTTGAGGCATGACTGTGTGTTGAGAAAGGGGATGCAAGAAGTATTAAGAAATCTTTCAAGTAGAAAGATAGGATTAGAGTTGGAGGCTTAAGGGAGGGTGCTGCTTATTCCCCCTATAATGGGGGAGACCTAAGCCGTTGTACTTACCAAGGAAGAATCAGTGGAGGGAGAGAGGGTGAAGATACGAGAGAGACACTGGCTGCTGGATAGAGTGAGGTCCATACAGAAGCACTGGGGATAGGAGCCAGGGAATAGAAGATGGGACTGTGCCTCCCCTCACATGGGAGGCAGGAAACAGGGATGCAAAAGCAGATGGGGATGTGGAGAGGAAGTTGAGGATTTTCCCATCTATTCACATTGTCTCTATGAGATCTGAAGAAAGGGCAATACAGAGAAGAATGATTAAAACTGGCCACTTGAAACAACCCCATGTGATTACTGGAAATTGACTGACTTCTTTTCCTGTAATCCTTAATGAGGGAACAAAGACTTCAAGAGTCTTTCATTTTTATTTATTTCAGTTGTCTATATTACACTTGTACTTTTTTATTCTATAACTCCTCATCCCCCCATACAAATGAATGTAAATTTTTAATTCTATTCATCTAATATGTAAATATATTTATAATGTTAAAAAAAATCCCAGTAAATCCAGTGAGGTCTCCAATTCTAATAATCTTAAAGTACAGTGTCTGAGGCATCTAAAGTTCAGTATCTTAGAGAGTTAATTAAGTCAAGTTAATTGGAAAAGATCTAATCTCCAGATAGGTAACATGGTTGATTATCTTGTTTATGCTTAAACAGAGTAGCAGAGGTCATTACAATACTTTTTAGAACATTATTGATTGATATATAATTTCTTAATTAATTTTGATTGACAATATCTCTTGCTACTTGAACTCACCCTCCCTTTGCAATGTCCTCAGCACAATTGATCTGTTGAAATTATGGTGATTTAACAAATGATTTATTTATATAATCTAGTTTTAACATACAAAAACCCCTGCCATTTGGCATTTTACTGACACTCCATATAAACCAACACTTTCACATATATGTATGGCATGTTGCCAAGGGCCAAACTAGAAGAATGAAAGTTTCTGGGAGCAGTGGAGGTATCAGTGGGTAGTTTGGACAGGACTTTTCGTCCATCTTAATGTCCATAGCTTTATCCCACTCACAAGCTACTTCAAGTAAACATACACTCCAGGTAAAAACAGTGTGCTTGCTTGGCAAATACAACTTCAAGACAAGTCTTCTAATCCCTTCTTCCAACAAGTTTGCAGTCTTAAAGTCCTTACTCTATAGAAATGCTGGAGCCACTTCTCTGCATAAGACAGTCATTTCTGAAAATGGAGCTGGGACAGGCTGCTTTGTGACTGGAAGGTACTATAAGTAGGAGAGAGATAATCTGCTTGAGAGATTGTAGAGGAAGTTTCTAGTTTCAGTAGGAGTTCAGACTGACATGATCTTCTGGATACATTTAATTATAAATTCTTTAATTCCAAGATCTACAATAAGGTTGAACTCCAAAGAACCACCAAAGAGGCCTCAAACTCATTCAAGTTTTAACTATGTATGTGTGTGTATTTTAGATACATATGCTAATATATATACTGATATGTATTCATGTGCATCTATATAGAATACACATTTCACTGAGATCTCAGTGGTATAATAGTACACCTAATACAATGCTTAGTTATCTAGGTCCCTCTATTTCTTTCCAAATATTTTTTTTTATTTTTTTTATTTCAGCATATTATGGGGGTACAAATATTACG
>VBSM01003018.1:11479507-11496604 GCA_008086735.1 Cheirogaleus medius
TGGCTTTCTAGTGGTCGGCTGGCACAGTGCCAGGGACTGCTGTGTGGGGATCCATAAGTCACCATCAAGACTTTGCGGACCTTGAACCCTGCCACCTTCCTTCCTACTGGGCCAGGGCCCCCGGACCATGACTGTGCCGAGGCCGTGGAGGAGGTCTATGCAAGCCGGCCAGAATTGAAAGATAGTTCGTTGCCGGTGCCTGAACTGGAGCTCTACACGGATGGCAGCAGCTACATCCAGGATGGCCAACGGTTGGCTGGCTACGCAGTCACCACAGAGAGCGAAGTCATCAGATCAGCCCCTCTGCCTCAGGGATGGTCAGCCCAGAGGGCAGAGTTATGGGTGCTCACCCAAGCCCTCAGGTATGCCCAAGACAAAAGGGACAATGTATACGGATTGGCCCTGAATCTGGCTGGAAGCCAAGGACTGAATGGGACCACTGGTCTGGACTCTTATGCGAATTGGGCTCAGGGACTCCGCCCCAAGAGACTGGACTAACTTGTTTCTTGGTAATCCTTTTCTGACTCTACATGGGGTGCCTCTGTGTTGTTCTTCCTTGGGGCTCACTGGGGGAAGAATGCTGTTACTATGTAAACCATTCAGGAATTGTAACCACCAAAGTCAAAGGGTAGAAAACAGAAGTTAAAACAGGCTTGGGGCTTATTGCCCCTAGCTGGGCCTCTATACTTCTGATGGTAACCATGGGACCCTGCTTGCTCAATGCAGTTATTAGATTCATAGAAGTTGATGCCTCTGTGTAAACTGATAAAGGCATCAAAAGGGGGGAATGACAGGGAAAACCATAGGGGGCTGAGACGTGGCCGCTCACCGCCTCCCCGCCGCTCCGCATCCCCGTGGGCCGGTGCTGTGCAGAGCCGGCTGGAGGCAGCGGCGGGCAGGTTTGCGGGTGCGCGCTGCTGGGACTGGGCCTCGTCTGGTCCGGACCCGCGCTTGGTGCTCGGCCGCCTGCTCTCGTCCTGCTCGCGTGATCCTGATTGGGTACTTTTTGAATCCCACTGTTCCTGATTGGATGTTATAGCTTGTTCCTGATTGGATGTTATAGCTCGTTGCTGATTGGATGTTAACGCTTGTTGCTGATTGGATGCTTTTTGAGTCTTACCAAAGGAATAAAAGCAGGAGGAGAACGGGGAAGGGGAGGTCAGAAGAGCAGAAGACGGCTGAGGGTGCAGACCGAATAAAGACAGTTCTCGGACTCTCCGCGTGCGCCAGGTTATTTCGTAGCCCAAGAGCTGTTAACACTTATCAAGAGCTATTAACACTTAAGAGCTGTACCAAGAGCTGTTAACACTTGCCGGAACATTCCAACTACTGCCTCATTTATTTCCTGCAACATAACAAATGAACAGATAATCTAGACATATTATACTCAGTTCCTCCCCTCCCCATTCACTCTTCAGATTCTACCAATCTTGTCAAGGTTGCCAATGATTGGAATGTTGCAGGATCCAACAGACACTCCTCTGTCATCATTTAACCATTCAGCAGAATTTCCATAGCTTCTTGAACAGGCCCTCATGCACTAACCCCCTAATGCCATTGATTTTAGGATCCCCGCCCCCATGTTCTTGGTTTTATTCCCACTGTCCTCTCAGATCTTGCACAATCTTCATTGCCCAATCTTTACCTACTTGAACTTCAGCTATCAGTGTTCTGAAGGCTCTGTCTTAGACTCTCCCTTGACTTTAATTATTGCCTTCATTAGTCAGGATGAGTTGTTATGCTATGGTCACAAACTAATACTGAAATCTCAGAGATTGAACACACAATAATGGTTTATTTCTCACTCATGGCCAATGCAAGGGCCCAGGATGACAACTTGTCATGCCACAATCTTATGATATGGCTTTAGTGTTCACCACATCAGAGCCTATGGAATGTGAGACACTCCCACTCCCTCTTAACTGCCTCCAACTTTACAGTGATATGTGTCACTTTCACAGCTAAAACTAGGCACATTGTCCTAACTAACTTCAGGAAAGCCTGGGAAGTCATAGTGTGTGTCAAGGAAGAAGAAAAGAGCTGAATATGGTGATTTTTGCCAATTTGCACCAAGCCATCTAAATGCCAATAACTCACCAAATGATATGTCTAGCTCAGACCTCTCTTCTGACCTCCAAATCTGTTTAAGTTTGGATTCCTAGTTGCAAAGAATAGAAATCTAACTGAAATGATTTATGGATATAATTTAATTTGTGTTCAAGATCATTAAATTGTCTTGAGAAATCTAGAGTCTGGGGTATCTGCCAGGAATGAACTGGAACCAAGGAAACTAGAACCCAAGAAGGATTCTAGTTCCTGTATTCCTCTCTGTGTGTGTCTACTTCATGATTTCTTTTTGCTTATACCTGAATGTTTCTGCTCCCAGTCAACATGGCAGAACATGACCACTGCTGTGCCATGAATGTCCAAGTCCTCTGTTTCAACTAGCAGAGGAGAGTGTGACTCCTCTTCATCAGCCCTGTGTCCCAAGTGCTGGTAAGGAATGCTGATAGGTGCCAGATACCTAGTGACATCACTGTGTCTAAGGGGTCTGGCACCAAGTTAGTGATAGAGGTGGTCAGCAAAAAGGCAGTTCCCAGAAATTAAGGATAGTTTGGGGATAAATAAAACAATAGATATCAAGTTAAAAATTTAGTCATATGTTCAGCAAGGAGTTACTGAATGCCTATCATATTCCCAGCCTTGTTCTGAGCACTGGGTACATATTGTTGAGCAAAAAAAGAGCCCCTGCCATTAAGGAGTTACATTCTGGTGGGGGATACTGATAACAGAAAGAAATGATATAATTTAAAGTAACAATAAATGTTAGGATGGAAAATAAAATGAAGTAAATGGGATAAAGAGTGATCGGTAGTGCTACTCTAGAGAGCATGATCTGAGATATGCCCTCTGAAGAGGTAGCATTCAAACAGAGCCCTGAATGAAATGTGAGAGCAGTTCATGAAAATATCTGGTAAGAGAGTGTTCTAGGCCAAGTGAAGAGCAAATATAATGGCCCTGAGGCAGGAGTGAGCTTGAGGAGTTCTAGGAAAAAATTTGAGGATGAGTGAGCGAGGGGCAGGGTGAGAGGTGCTGAGTTTGGACAGCAGAGAGGGTATATCATGCAGGGCCTTGCTGGGTGACATGTTGGGTGACATGATCTGATTTCCATTTTTTAAAGATCATTCTGGCTGTGCCATTAATAATCATCTCTGGGGGGGGGTAAATTCAGGGAGCACAAGGAGGAGGCTGTGGTGAGAGATGACGGGAACTGGAGCTAGGGTGATCACAGTAGAGGTAGTGAACAAAAGTGGTTGGCATGTGGGTATATTTTGAAGATAGAGTTGCCAGAGCTTCCGATAGACTGGGTATGAGGAGAGAGAAAGAAGGAGGAATCCAATAAAACTCCTAAATTTTCAGCATGAGGATAGATGGAAGTACCATTTACTGTGATGGGGAAGATGAGGAGAAGCAGGTTTAAATGTGGAGTAAGCAGGTTTCAAGTTATGTTTCTTTGGATAAATTAAATTTTGAGTGACAGATGTCTATAAGGTGGGAGCCAATGGCATATAGATGATATAAATCCAAGAGGCTAGATAGGTCACGGGCATGTCAAAAGGAGGATGCTTGAAACCAAGCTCAGAAGCTACCCACACCCCCTCCCCAACCTAGATCTCCTCCTTTGATCCCTAGTAGAATGTATCACCACACACAAGATTGTTCATGAGTAAACCTGCACATCATCGTTAATTTTTCTTCTTCATACCTAAAAACACCCAGTTAATTACCAAGTTACAATGGATTTCATAGGCAAAATATTCCTTGAATTCTGCCAGTTCACACAGAAATGATCACACCTTTCCTCTGTTCAAAACCATTCAAAAGTTTCTCTTTGCTTGAAGATAAATCCAAAGAATTTCCCATGACTCACAAGGCTTTGAGTAAGTGAACCACTGTGATCCTCCCAAGCTTTACCTCATATCTCACGTGGTTTCTTCCTGAAGCGCTCTACTCCTGTCACGCCAGCCTTCTTTCAGTTCTGTGAACACACCACAGACTCCTCTGGATCTTATTTGTTGTTCTAGAAATATTCTTTCTCTACTCTATGTAAGTTAATTTCAATAGGCATTACAACATTGTAGTGAATAGGGCAGGCTTTGCAGCTGCAGAATCTTGGAAAACTACCTAAATTTGCTGTGTGCCTCAGTTTCTCCATTTGTGCAGTAACAATAAATGGCTTTTGTAAGGATTAAATGGGTTCAGTCATGTAAAGCCTTTCACATAATACCTGGCACAGAACGAGTGCCCAATAAACAGGTGTTCTTATTATTCATTTTTCTGGGTCTAGTTTCAATGTCCTGTCCTTAGAGAAGTTCTCTCTTGACGCTGGCTGCCACAGACCTGGTTAGCTCTTCCTGGTGGATGATACTCATGGTCTGCTCTGTGTGTCTTCATCTTCCTTATCACAACTGTAATTTCCTGTAACCCTGAAGTTACAGCTCCTCCAATCCTGGGCTGTCTTCCTCTGGTAGTTAAACACAATGTTTCAACAGACATAAGTAAACAAAGTGATACGTCTGCCACACACTGCTAAACACAGTGATTCACAGAGATATCATTATATTCAGTAACACACACCCCTAGCTCTGTTAACAAAATTTCAACATTCATCACTTAAAGTAACACATGTAAAAAAATTAGTACTCTGTTAAGGCAGTATGTCATAAATTTTACTATAGACATTCATGCACCTGGCTCTGTTAAAAACAGTTTCAACATACATCCCTAAAGAAGTGTACATGTAGCATGTGTTGCTAAACAATGTTTCCCACAGACATCACTGTAGTGAGTCATTTAAGCACCTGTGTGAAATACAGTTTCAACGAATGTTGCTGAATAAAGCAGTACATGCACCACACACTGTTAAATACGGTGTTTCAGACATATCACTATACTCAGTAACACACACCCCTAGCTCTGGAAATAGAGGATCTTTTTTGAGGGGCATATTTGGGAAGGAGAGGGTCAGTACCTATTCCTGAAGCTGCTGCTACTCTGTCTTGCTTGTGCCTTGTCACTCCTTCCATTTCCACCTTATTTCACAGCCTGCAATTCCCGCGGGACCATTTCCATAGTCCAAGGGGTGAACACACACATTCTTACAGGAAATCCACTTATGGCTTTACTCCAGTGCTTAATAATGTTTATTGTCCTGGGGCTGGTGCCATGCACAGCCTCCATCTTCACAGAGAGCACCCCCACCCTAAGACCTCCTCTGTGCAGATCCCCACCCATCTTCAGGGAGAGACCATCTCTGCCCAAAGACAAAAAGCAGGTCCTCAGAAGAATCCATTCCTTCCCCCAGAACCTCCAGCTTTGGCACTCCAATTCCTGTATTTTCCCTGTCTCCCAGCTGAAGTGAAGGGCTCAGTTACAAGCTTTCTCCTTCCAAGTGACCTAATGGGTAATTATTGGGAAGAGACAGAGCTTCCATACAGATATACACACAGACCCCAAAGACAAATATATTAATAAATTCTCTAAATAGGGTTGTCTAAGTCCTTATTAAGGAAGAGAAACATTTCCTAACTCCACAGTGATTGGCCCAGCCGACCCAGGATGCATTGGAGGTAGCATTTTACTCTATAATGCAGAGCTGTGTCAATTCCCTTTGGTTCATTTTAGTGCTTTCAAGACTGTGCCTGGGGCGTGTAGGTGCATAAGAAATGGGAGCCATTACTGGGCTGTTTACCTCTTAATAGCCACCACTTAGCTATACAAACACCTGGCAGAAGCTTTGAAATGAAAGAGTTTTCTTTGGCTTGCCTATTTTGAGTGTGGTCACTTTGCTAGACAGGGTGCTCTGCTATAATATCAGTTCTCTGAAGGGGGTCCAAAGTGAGTACCTAGTGTCCTCTGCCTAAGTAACTGCCTGAGCTAGAGACAACAGTGAGCTTCTCTTGTGGTTACCTACTTGAATGGCTATTTGGCATTTGTCTTTGTCTCTGATTGGAAGCTCCATGTTTGTCCCTATAGCCTAATGTCTGGCACATGGTAAGTGCATGATGAATATTTAGTTAAGGAATGAATCTTCCAGTAGTGTGATTAAGTGCTCACATACTTAGATAAGTGATGAGAGAATTCACAAAGCTCAATTGTTAGGGTACAACGTTAGCAGAAAGGAGATCAGTCAAGTTTGCTATGTTTTTAAGGACCAGGCAGTAAAAGACTCTAACTAGGAGGTAAATTTGTTTGTCCTTTCATTTACCACTGGTCCAGGTGGGAAGGCCAAGCCTAGAGGACAAGGGCTGGAACCCAAACAGAAACTCAAGTCATGAAGTGGAAACATTCCCAGTGATTGCACAGGGGGAAACAGGTGAGTTCCAGAGGCCTAAGAAAGGGCCCTGGTAGGGAAACAATCCTGGAGAATATAGAGGTAGAATACTGGCGATCAGAACCTCCTCTGCTTAGGAGAACTGGGCAGAAGGAATCAAAAACTCAAGCTCAGATGAACTCATCAACAGAAGTCATTAATTCACACATCTAGAATCTGGATTTTAAGCATAAAATTACAGGGTCTAAGCAGTAGGCCAGGAACTGGCAGTAACATTTGAGCCAATATCATTTTAAGAGAGAGGCTGTGCATCGTGGCTAAGAACAGAACTAGGCTCCAAGTTTTGGTGAGATACAACCCCAAAGTGGGTCCAGGAAACTAGCTTGGCTGTGGGAAAATTTATAAACTAAGGGCTGGGAGTCATGCAGTTCCTAACAGCAGAGGGCAGTAGGATTAAAAAGGGTGCCTGCACTACCCTGACCTCCTGGACAGTCTCTTCATTGCTATTCATGTTCCTTTGCTTTTGCTCTTCTCTTTCCTTCCTTTTTTCTGTCAATTCTATTCTATTACTTTTCCTCCTCCCCCTCCTCCTTCTCCTCCTCCTCCTTCCCCTCTTCCTCCTCCTCCCCTTTCTCTTTCCCCTTAATCTTCTCCTTATTCCTATTCCTATTTGTATTATTCAGATAATGTCCAAATACCTTTTTGTCATAGAAGATTCTGACATTACCATTACTTCTCTGAAGCCCAGCTCAAGACCAGAATGTTCTAAGGTATCTTTCTGACCCTGACCTCATTCTTATGTTTTAAGAATGTCTCTTTGGAACTTCTAATTCCTTTTTTTATTGTTGTTGTTTTTCCATTACCATGACCTCAATTACTGCCACTTTGTAAAGTTTCTAGAATTTCATTTATGTCCTTTGCAAGCTTTTAAGGACAGGGCCTATTTCCTTGTTAAACCCTATCATCGATCCTTCATTCAAAGCACCTGTTGAGTACCTAGTCTATACTAGCTGTTTGTTTATTCTAAAGATTAAGTGCTTTCAGAAGGAGAAGCTACTGACCAGCACAGAAAATATATTTATTGTGAATGTCTTAGTCTATTTGAGATGGTATAATAAAATAACCTAAATTGGGTAGCTTATAAACAACAGAAATTTATTTCTCATAGTTCTGGAGGCCAGAAAGGCAGACTTGGCATCTGGTGAGGGCCCACCTCCTGGTTCTTAGATGATATCTTCTAACTGTGTCCTCACATGGTGGAAGAGGTTACCTAGCTCTCTAGGGTTCCTTTTATAAAGACACTAATTCCAATCATGAGGGCTCTGCCTTCATGACCTGATCACCTCCCAAAACGTTCCCCCTCCTAATACTATCACGTTGGGGGTTAAGGTTTCAACATAGGAATTTTGCAAGGACATGTACATTTAGACCATAGCAATCAGATATCTTTTAAAATAGGAATGAAATAGGAAAGTGGTTAATATTGTGAATGCTAATTAAGCAGCCAGACTCAGTATAATTTTATTTTAAGACTTATAATAGTTTGTCTAATCCAACTGGATTGGCCTTTTGCCAGCTTTTTTTGCACAGCCTCAAATTTAGCCCTCTGATACCTTTTCCACTGACAGGGAAGTTAGCTGTTCTTGCTAAGGTCATCATCATTGCAGGCTGCTATCGTTTATTGCTCCAAACCTGAGAGAATTCCCTTTAAGAGGTTCAATTTTCATAAAGTCTTTTCTGCTTTTTGGAGCAGCTATAATTTTGTGCCCCCAATTAATTGAGGGAGGTAAAATTTAATACAGAGTCAACTATGGTTTCAATCAGTATTTGGTGCCAAGAAAATAAGTCCCCAACGTACATTTGCCCCTGCAAGTAATGCTGCACCGAAGAATTGGTGCCTGTTCTCAGACTGTTTCTCCTTCAAATGTTCAAGTTCAGCGATGATAGCAGTCGGTAGAGTAGAGGGTGTTTCCAAGAAAAAGAGTGCTCAATGCTACTCTAGGGTATCTGACAGAGAAATGGAAACAACTTTAACTTCCTCCAAGAAGATGAGACAATAATTCTATTATCCACTCTTCAATCCATGCTAAATGAGTGAGGGTCCCCAAGAAGCTATACATTCTCTTCCTATGGGTTGTTACTGTTTAATAGAAGCAGTTACTCAACCCAGTTGCTGACAGGACCTCACCAATTATGGATTGTTCAGATATGGCAGTTCACCCTATATATTCCTCCAAACACCTGAGAAGAAATATTTTTCAAGGTTCACACAGATTTCTGACTGAGACGGACACTGTGGGGAAGGGACAGGGTCCTGTCTGGAAAGCCAACATCTTTAGACCCAGCTTTGTCATTGACTCCTTATATGATCTTGGTCATGTCCTTTCCCAAAATCTTGTGTCTGTTTTCTGCACTCCAGAACTTTGTTGCCTGGTATCACTACACGATGCAAGAGAATTAAAAATATGTGTCCACCAATCAAATGTTCATAGCAGCATTATTCGTAATAGTCCCTAAATTGAAGCAATTCAAATGTCCATCAACTGGCAAATGGATAAACAAAATGCAGTATGTGCATACAATAGAATATTATTCAGCCTTAAAAAGGAATGACATACTACTGATCCATGCTACAGCATGAATGAACTTTGAATATATTATACTAATTGAAAGAAGCCAGAAACAAAAGGCCACATATTGTATGGTTCCATTTCTATGAAATGTTCAGAATAGGCAAATCCATAGACACAGAAAGGAGATCAATGGTTGTCAGAGGTTGGGGGAAGGGGAATAGAGAATGACTTCTTAATGGGTATGGGGTTTCCTTTTGGGGTGATGAAAATGTTCTTGAATTAGTTATTGGTGAGGGTTACACAACCTTGTGAATATAGTAAAAACCACCAAATGATACACTTTAAAATAAAAGAATCACTACAGTAGTTTGTTTTAATTATGGATTCCAGTCCCCTCCCTTATAGGTCTTTCCATCAGAAAGTCAGAAGTGAGGGCTGTATCATCTAAATTTTTAATAAGTGACCAGGTAACTCCAATGGTCAGACAAGTGTATAAACACTGCTATAAATGACTTTTTCCTAAGGTCCCTTCCCAGTGTCACCTACTTGATAGACTTCTTTGCTGTTTGAATTAGTCATTTGGTTAGCAATGTGCCATGTACTGTGCACTTGAATAAATGAACCAAAGACCTCCATGGTGAGGTAAAATAGGTGATATAGACAGTCCTTGCTTTAGTGGGACTTACATTTAGTGCTTTGGATATAAGAGATGCTTCTAAATGTCTTTTAAATTTTAATTCATGTTCTATCAAACAACCAAACAACTACTATAAAGAGAGATCTCAGCACATCTACTTAATAAAATCTTTTTTTTAGGTGGAAAAAGAGAATCAAGATATTAAAATATGGCTTCCAGCAAAATTACCCTCCTTAGGTTTAGTCTTGCAGGGTCCATGACTAACTTCCATGATCCCTTTGCTTAAATTAAAAACCAAGAGACTCGATGGTCTTTTGGAGCATAATAATATAGAAAACTTCACACTGAGATATCATTTCTGAGGCAGCTCTAGACCATGGCAACACAGAAGGCTGAACACATTCAAGGTTTGGGGTAAAGCCTTTCTAACTCACGAATGGAAAGGGGCCTCACAGCAGATGCCTCTCTTGGCACTTGGAAAAAAGCTGCTTCTCACACTATCACTCACTTCCACAAAGCCTTGAAAATTCTGAGGTTGGCCTCGAAAAAGAAATGAAACCACTACACAATTGTGTGATTCAAATTTCAGAAAGGGTGCCACGCTAATTAATGCTTATGGTTTAGAGACAAATTACCTGAAATGATGCTGATGTTTTTGAATGCAATAGAAAAATGTAGATATTCTCAATTAATAGTAGGTTCTCAAAATTTTTTTTTTATTTTTTAATTGAATTGGAGAAATGAGAAGGGTTCACAAAAAGAGGTATCAGAGCAAGATTCTCTATGCACACTTTCGGACTCCTGGCAGATTCTCCTGCTGCCCATCTTCTCTGCATTTGGGAAGCTCCATTGGTCTTCATATGGGTCTCTTCATATCAATAGGAGCAAGGTTCTAGGAGGAAGAAAGAATGATGCAACCAAACCATTCATTTTCCTGCAAAATTATTTTCACTTTGGATAGAGATAGATAATATCACCTATTTTTAAAAGTAGGATGCTGGGAACTTCATGAGGCTCTTCTGGTTCAAGTCTCCCAGGCTCTTAGCTGAACTAGGCAGGATACACCTGAAACAGGAAGCCTCATCTAGGGGCTTCCATCCATCTGGCTGGCTGCAGCAAGGACTCTCCCACTTATTTCTCTCCTCTCCTCTTCATCCTTTTGCCTCTCCCTCTTCCCTTTTCTTCTGCCACCTCTTGTCTACCCTGCCTCAGGCCCTGTTCTAGGTTCTAAGGAACCAGAGATGAGTTAGCTTTGTCCCTGTTTTCAGAGAGCTCACAGCCAGTAGGAGGACACAGACAGCAGACACACTGAATACCAGGCCAAAAAAATCCTGTAACGAGGTGTGGATAGAAGGTGGCAGGTAACTTTGCTTAGTAGAGGCCTGGCAGAATGGATGGGCAGGGGCAGCAAGGCTTCCCAGGGGAGAGAAGGGCTAATAAGGCCAATGCTATGATTCCCCGCAGAAGAGAGAGGTACATTTTCCATGTCAAGGCCTTCGACCAGTCCATGTGTTTGTGGGGAAGCGAGAGGAACCCACGTGGAACCTGGACCTTCATGTGTTTGGATGTACCTTTCCAGGAAGGTGGGATGCAAAGGCAGCTGACTTGCTTGTTTCCACTGAAGACTCCTGGTTAATCTTTTTCACTTCTGGCCCTGCTCTTTTGCCATTTAGTCACAGCAAACATCCTAGGAGATATTGTTTATGAGATGTTTATGAAATATTTCAAACTAAATGTGGCCAGTGGAGGATTATAGAATATTTGTTTTGGTTAAGGGGTAGGGGAGAAATCTTTTTTTTTTTTTTTTTTTGGTAAAGAAAAGGCTACTCATTCTCAGATCCCCATGAAATAAGGGCACCTGCTTCCTTCCTTGGAGGAAAATGCTTTTTAAAAAGCAAGACCCCTTCTAGATTCCTAAGGGCTCCCAGATTTTGGGGTGGTTATGAAATAAATGTCATTTCCAGGATAGAACGTGCCTGCTAAAAATAATAGAATAAGAAAGCATCTCTCTGACTACTAAATACTTGGGCTGTGGGCTGTTGGATGCGACAGGCTAGAATTTGAGGATGAGAGTCTCTCTTCCCTTCTGTCTCATGTTCTTCAAGATATAACAGTCCTGGGAATCTTGGTCATTCGTGCCCCACTACTGTGTCAAGAAGACCATGCATGGTAGTAGCCAACATTTGAGAGCTTACCTCAAGGGTGACTTAGAGTTTAGATTGATTAGTATTTTTTCAAATTGTTTCTAATAGAATCCTTGATTTTATAGAAATGGGAAAATTAAAGCCTTGTAATATTTCTTTATGGAGTTGGGATTTAAATAGATCCTTTATGTCTACTTTAAGTTTATCATGCATTGCTTATATATACATTATTATTTTCCTCTTTAGAATATAAAATGTGAGGAAATGGTAATATAGCCATGAGATATTGTAAGTAATCTGGTGATGAGAAAAACAGAGACATATTGCTTATTTCTCACTTTTTTCTCATGTTACTGAATGCCCTTCCCTCCTCTAGTTGTTTCCTTGTGATTTTGTGCCACAGTTTAACACTGCACATGTCCTAATTCTGCAATACGGTTTGCTGAGTATCTCTAGGCATGGAGAATAGAGCTGAAATAAAATGTATTTTTAGCCCATGGTTAACTCCTGATTGCCTGTGCACACAGATGCAGTGCTATGGAGGACATGGGCTTTGCAGGGAGCAGAAGCTGCTTGTGAACCTCAGCCTTGCCCTGCAGGTAACAAATATTCATTTGAAAAGCTACCATTTTTCACTTATTCGATGTGTGAACTTGAGTAACATACTTAACTTTTCTGAACCACAGTTTCCTATTTTGTAAAATAGGAATAATTACTACCACTTACTATGGGATGGGGATTGTTTCTAGTCCTTTACATATATGAATTCCCTTAATTATAAAAACTATGCTATCATTACTATTAGTATTATTATTTCCACTTTACAGGAGAAGACACAGAAACACATAAAAGTTAAGTAACTTGTCAAAATTTGTAAATTATTTAATCTCCCTGGGCCTCAGTTTCCTTATATGTAAAATGTGATAATAAAAGTGCCAAATTCGTACGATTTTCATAAGGCTCATGTAGGCTAAATAGACAAAAACACTTAGAACAATGCTTGGCAGAGGCTAAACCCTCTAGATTTCTGTTGTTATCTGTAAGACATCTATCATTCTCCAAAATTGTCTTATATATTGGTTTACTTGCCTATTTTCAATCTTTCTCAAGAGACTGTGACTCCCATGAGATCAAGGATTTTGTCTGGGTTCTTTGCTATATCTCTAATACCTATAACAGTGGCTGTACATAGAAGGTAGTTAATAATTATTTTATGAATTAATACATTACTGAGTTAATGACTTTTGCAATTATATGCCAAGGGAAATGAAAAGTCTGCCACATTTCCCTTTATTTCCTTCATGATAACTAGTTCCTACAGAGCAGTAACTTGGTTTGGTATAAATTTGATGACCCTACATTCTACAGGGATGACTTCCCTTGTTTTTAACAAAACCAAAACTACATGGTCTCCGATTCTGATTAGTCTAGGCCATTTTCTAATCTAATATAATACATAGTCCAGTAAAAATGTAAATGTGAATCACAGCTGAGCTCCCCAGATAGGAGCCAAGAGTTTAGGTAACCCCCTTAAGCAGGGAAGGAGGTGAGGTGAATGGAAAAATATTTAGAGATTGGGTTTATATTAGGGATCTAGTCATGCTTGGATGTAAATCCAAAAGAACAAGCAAGATCAATTCATGACACAATCTCAGTTAAATCCATCTCTCTGATCTACTTTGTGCTGTACTCGTGTAGCCATCCATAACTGGGAAAAACCCACGACTATGCAGGCTGGTCTCAAACGGATCCCTCATGCTGCTCAGCAGTCATACAATGTCTCTCCCTCCCCAAGATGACTATACTTCATACCGTTTCCTACTTCCCAAGCTTCTGCCTCCTCTCCATCTTCATTTTCAGCTGATAAACATACTTCCTATTATTCATGGAGAGAATTGAAGCAATCAGAACAGAGTTTCCTCAAACTCCTGCCCCTGCATCTACCCACCTGCCTTCCCTCCTGTTAACTTGATGAACTGTTTGTGCTAAACCTAATGGACAATTCTTAGTTGTCATCTTACTTGACCTAGCAACAGCTTGTTGACACAGTTGACTATTCCCTTCTCCTAGAAATACTTTCTTCACTTAACAGTCAAGACACCCCCCCAAACTCCTGCTTTCCCTCTTATTTTGATGGATCCTTCTCACCTCCCCATTCTCTAAACACTGAAGGTACCCAGAGTTAGTCCTTGGACTTCTTCTCTATCTACACTCATTCCCTTGGTGCTCTCATCCAGTCTGATAGCTTTAAATACCATCTACATGCTGATAACTCCCAAATTTATATGTCCAACACAGACCTGATCATCCTATATTAAAAAAAATGCAATCTACATGCAATCTACTTGTATTCCCAGTACTGCCAATTCTACTTACTAGGTTATGTTTTGTTTGATACTTAGCATGTAGCAATATCTAACAGTCTAAACTTTTTTTTTCTTTTTTTAGAGATGGTGTCTCACTATGCTGCAAGACTAGAGTGCCAGAATGCAGTGGTTATTCACAAACACAATCATGGCACACTACAGCCTGGAACTCCTGGGCTCAAGTGATGTGATCCTCCTGCCTCAGTCTCCTGGGTGGGTGAGATTATAGCACCACCACACTGAGCAATATTGTTTTTAAAGATTTCTATTTTCTGTCTTCCCCTATTAGAACATAAGCCTCATTGAGACAGAAATTTTTGTCTGTTTTTTTTTTAAATTGATGTATCCCTAGTGACTAAAGTGGTACCTTCCATGTAGTAGGTGTTGAAACTATTGAATCAGAATTTCCAGAGGAAAATCCCTGGTAATTTGTATATTTAACATGGGCTCAAGGTGATTGCCTTATATCAAGGACAGAATAGAGAATTCTGGCCTAATCAAACCCTCTATTGTCTGGCCCCTCCTTGTCTGCATGACCTAATTTTATCCACTCCCTGTACTGCTCCTATTGCTCTACCACACTGATCTTTGTGATTCCTATAATGTGCCAAACATCTTCTGAGCCCAGGACCTTTTCACTTGCTATTCTTCCTGCCTGGAATGTTCTTTGCATGACTTGCCCCCTCAGTTTATTCAAGACAGTAGTTTAATTTTTTGATTTAATTCAATTTATTCAGGACTAAAAAATATTTAGAAATATGCTTAAAAGGCTCTCTGAGTGATATTTCCTGCCCTCATCATTCTCAATCCTCTACTTGCTTTATTGTTCTTCATAGAACTTAGCACTACCTGGAATTAGATAAGTTTATTTTTTGTCTGACTTGACTACAATTTAAAAGTAATAATAGCTAACACTTGCTACTTGCCAGATACTATAATAAGTGCTTTTCATATAATAATTATTTTAATCTTCAGAACAACTCCAACATTGTACTGTTACCATACCCATTTTATATATGTGGAAAACTGAAGCCCAGGGAGGTTAAGTAGCTAGCCCAAGATCACACTACCAGTAAATAGCACAGCCTGGGCAATTTGGCTTCTGAGTCTACCTCTTGTTAGGTGACCTGAAGATAAGGATTTTTGTCTATTTTCTTTACCATTGTATCTCCAGGGCTTAGAACAGTGCTGGACACATAGTTAATAATAGTTAAATGTTGAATCTGGGGCTTATATTAGTCTTCTAGGGCTGCTATAACAAAATGCCATAGACTGAGTTGCTTAAACAACAGAAACTTATGTCCTTATGGTTCTGGAGACTAGAAACCCAAGATCAAAGTGTCAGCAGGTTTGGCTTCTCCTGAAGCTTCTCTTCTTGACTTTCAGATGGCCACCTTCTCACTGTGTCTTCACATGGCTTTCCCTCTGTGTGTGTTTATATCCTAATATCCTCTTCTATATAAAGCCAGTCCTATCGGATTAGGCTTATGACTTCATTTAATTCTAATTACCTCTTTAAAGGCCCTGTCTAAAAATAAGTTAACATTGGGAATTAAGGCTTCAACATTTGAGTTTGGGGGTGGGGGAAACAATTCAGTCCATATCAGGGCTGAAGCCCAATTCCAAGAGAATCAGGATAACAAGATCAGGGTTGTTGCCAAGGGCTAGATATGTCAGGGTAAAAAGAAATTCATGTGCCACGTAGTCCATTGGTTTAAAACTCTTCTTTTGAGTGGATGAACCGCTTTCTCAAAAGAAATCTTCTGTGGAAGCCTACTACAGCAAGCATGCAAGCAGGGATGCACTGGTGAAAGCTGAGATGGAAGGTCAGGTGGACCCTAAGCACTCACTGGGGACCTAGAGACCCTGGAAGTCTCTTGACCAAATCCCAGCACTTCACTTTACAGAAAAGACCTTTGAGTCTATAAAGGTGCTCAAACACTCTCTGCATTCCCCATGTCTAGCAAAAGGCTTGATCTCAGTTCAGAGAGGGATCTTCAATGTCCAGTTCAGCACTCATGGGTTCCAGCTGGAAGCATGGAGGCCTTGGCTACAAGCAACCAGGTTGGGTCTTAAACTGGGGGAGTTAGAAAGGTGGCCATCACAACTACACCAGCTATAGTTGGAAAGGCCTAACATCACCCCAATCAGAATAATAACCAGGCTGCTGCCACCTTTGCATTATTAGCAACTTATCATTTTTTAAAAATATTTTATGTATTTATTTTTATTTTTATTTATTTATTTTTAATACAGCATACATTTATTGTCTTAAAGTAGCCATGGATCAGGAGACCAGGAATAGTTTAAATGGGTCCTGTGCTCAGGGTCTCACAAGGCTGAAATCAGGGTTGACCAGGCTATTATCTCTTCTGGAGTTTGGAGTTCTCTTCCAAGCTTATGTGGTTGTTCATAGAATTCACTTCCTTGTGATTATAGGACCCTCTCTCTTGCAGGCTCTCAGCCAAGGATCATTCTCAATTCTGAGAGGCCCCTACAGTCCTTGCTACGTGATCCCCTTAAAACATAGATATTCAGGCCGGGCGCGGTGGCTCACGCCTGTAATCCTAGCTCTCTGGGAGGCCGAGGCGGGCGGATTGCTCGAGCTCAGGAGTTCGAAACCAGCCTGAGCAAGAGCGAGACCTCGCCTCTACTATAAATAGAAAGCAATTAATTGGCTAACTAAAAATATATAGAAAAAATGAGCCAGGCATGGTGGCACATGCCTGTAGTCCCAGCTACTCGGGAGGCTGAGGCAGGAGGATTGCTCGAGCCCAGGAGTTTGAGGTTGCTGTGAGCGAGGCTGATGCCATGGCACTCACTCTAGCCTGGGCAACAGAGTGAGACTCTGCCTCAAAAAAAAAAAAAAAACATAGATATTCACTTCTTCAAGGCAAGCAGGAGAATCTCTGATCACCCATTAAAGGGCTCACCTGATTAGATTAGGCTCACCCAAGACAATTTCCTTTGTGACTAATTTATTTATTTATTTTTATTTCAGCATATTATGGGGGTACAAATATTTTGGTTATGTATATTGCCC
>VBSM01003018.1:11501793-11514164 GCA_008086735.1 Cheirogaleus medius
AAAAAAAAAAGCAAAAGGGGCAACAAAGTAAGTTGTGCCTCAGTTTTCTCAGATATGAAATGGTAATCACTTGGCTGTTATCAACTTTTGCCTGGCTAACAGCCTCCAAACTGATTTTCTTGCCTGAGAGCTCTCCTCCAATCTTCTCATTATGCTGCCAGAATGATATTTATAAAAATACAAATGAGATCAAGTTATTCCCTTCATTAAAATTGTTGTATGACTCACCAACGTCTTCAGAAAATTATCTCCTGCCAGGAGCAAGGCAGCATGATGTCAGAAGATGGTCAAAGGCTTGACAATCAACCAGCTATATGACCGTTAGCAAGTTACTGCCCCTCTCTGAGTTTAGTTTCTGTATTTGTAAAATATAGATAGTAATTCTTAACTTACAAGGCAGTAGTTCTCACGCTTTAGTGTGCATTAGAATCCCCTAGAGTGCTTGTTAAAACACAGAGTGCTGAGACTCACCCCCAGAGTTGCTGATTCTGTAGATGTGGAGGAAACTTAAGAATCTGCATTTCTAACCAGTTTCTAGGTGATGCTGATGCTGCTGGACCTGGGGCTACACTTACAGTGCCACCGTCAAGAGCCTCCCAATTATGCTGCTCCTAAATGGAAGTTGTAATGTTGCTTTCATGTCCCTCCAAAGCTTAGTCTCCACTTCTCCAGTTTCATTGCCCGCCACCAGCCTGCACACATCTTGTGTGCCAACCACAACAAACCACTCTCTGTTCTCTGAACCTCTGGTGTACTTTTTGCCCTTGGAGGCCTTTGCATGTGCTTGTCTTTCTTCTAATAATTTTCCCCTGGGACCATCCATCCCATTTGGGAAGAACCTCTTCCTCTTCAAGGCTCAGCTCAAACACCCAGGAAGTTTCTGCACATCTTCTTCAGTTGGGATTTACTGGTCTTTCTCATAATACTTCATCCATCTGTTCATTTATTCATTCATTTTGTAAATATTTGAGTACTGTGTGCTAGACTTTGTGCTAGCTGCTGGGAATGTAATGTTGAGCAAAACCAGATATTATCCCTGCTCTAACAAAAGGCTCAGCGTCAGGGGAGAAGAATTGTTACTCAAATAAATGCAAATGAATATAAAATTGCAATAGTGACAAGCAATAAGAGAGAGAGAGGAACAGGCTGCTGTGAACACTTAGAGAAAGATTTCTACAGGTTTAAAATTGCTCTTTTTCTATATGAATTGTTAAATTCTCGTAAGGTTTGAATGAGGGAACAATCCAAAAATCACTTGGGTTTGCATAGTGTCTTTTTACAATGAATTTATTTTCTGGCTTGTTATGGAGATGATTTCATTAATTTTCATAATAGCACAAAATCACAGCTAATGCTTATTGAGCACATACTAAGTTCATGCAAGTATTCTGGCTAGTATCAGGGGCTGTCAAAATAAATAAGACATTTCTTCTACTCTCGAATTGCTCATATTCCAGTGGGAGAGTTTGTGTTGCACACAAGACTCAAGCCCAAGGTATGGTATAGCATGAGGCATAATCATCTTCTTCTCTCCTCCCCCCTCCCCCCAGAATGATAGTGGCATTTTCTCTCTTGCACACCAGTGTTAAGCAGGATCAAGACCAGTGCCTAGAGTATGATGGACAAACAATAATATCTGTTAGATGAGTTAACATATCCCTACTCTCATTGCCCTGGTTTAGACTTCCATAATCATTACCCTATACAATCACAACCTGGCCTTCCTGACTCCAGCTGTGCCACCTTCAAGCCATCCCCTATACCACAGCAAAACAAAACAAAAAAAAAATAAAACAAACAAACAAAAAAACACCATACAACTCTCCCATTTAAAACCTGTCAACTGCTTTCTGTGCTCTTGGGAAAAGTCCAGACTTCTTACATGGGCTATGAGGCCCTTTGAGATCTGGATCTGGTGTATATCTTCTGCCTCAGCTGCTGTCCAGCACCCCCCATGCAGTCCAGCCAGAGTGCAATACTTGTGCTTCCTTGAATGTGCCAAACTCTTTCTCCCCTGGAAACTCCACCCCTCACTCCTGTTCTCATTGGCCACTGCTGATGACTATAAGCTGAAAGCTAGATTTCCCTACTCTGGGATAAACTTGCCAGTGACTTCCTTATATCCTTTTTTATATCCTTACTTTTAATCTGAGGGTGGGAGGATGAACTTAATTATTAATGATGATGTCATTAACAAATGAAAGAGAATTCCAGCGGTTTACAGAACCCAGACACTCGTAGCTCCTGACTTTACAACGCTATTCTCCAGTTAATTTCAGAATCAGAAAAAATCTTATATTTGTGTTTCTGAGAATAAGCTATGCTAACATCTCACCATAGACCAACCTGAATTTTTTGTAGAGTAAAACATAATGCACTAAGGAGCTGTCTGGGACCTCACCCTTTTGAGGGGTTAATATTGAAGTTCCAGAAAGACTTCCCAAAGCACAGGTCCTAAATCCAACACAGTAGGGAGATTTAAAATAGCAAAATTATGTCTTTTTCTGCTAAAAATTGCTCTTTATTTAAGTAGTGAAAAAATTTCAGTGTTTATTTTTCTTTCTTTTAATAAGAAATATGGCCATCATGTTGTCCATTTATAAATATATTGCTGATAAAATATCCTGATGCTTATTTTTTCTGCCCTCTATCATACCCAAATCCTATTTATCAAGTTAATTCATCTAAGAAAGAAATCGCCCCTGCCATTCCTCTGTTCTTACTGGTCTGGCAGGTGACACATGAGTTCCTGGACACATCCAGGTAAGACCTGAAAGCATAGAGTGTTCTAGGGTTGTAAATGATGCTGGGAAACCATTCTGTCACAGCCAATGGGGAGAAGCAAAAGAAGCCCTGGACACTACCATTCTGGTAAGCCGCTGGCAGCTAAAATGCACACAGCAGTCTGTTGTTACTCTCTGTTTCTAAGAAAAGAGTTATAACTATGAAAGGGCAAACCACAACATTTGGACACTTAGATAACTGTATCTTTGATGAGAATCTATGCTGTCTGAAAGGGGGCTTGGAGCCAGGTTAAATGAAGTGGTCCTAGAGATTACCATTCAAGAACCATTTTGGAAGTTTCAGCTTGGCATATCCCTGGAAGGACAGCCTGAGTGATTTTAATCTTACCTACCTGTTTACTGTTGCTCTGAATATCAAAGGTTGTCAGTAAAAACTAGCATAGCAACATATTTCTAAATCAGAAAGTTGAGAAATTGTTGGCTCAGGACTGAGCTGATGGTTCCTATTCTGACTGGGTCCCTTTCAAGTGAAAGTCATTTACCACATTTCTGCCTTCCAGTTCCTCTGGCCAAAAACCTTGGAATCATCCTTGAATCCTTTCACATGCCAAATGCAAACCATCAGGAAATCCTATGGACTTTACTCTCAAAACATGTCCAGAATCTGACCAATTCTAATCACCTCCACTGCTAACTACCCCAATTTAAACTAGAATTAACTCTCACTTGGATGACTAAACAGCTCCTTTCTTTGATCTGTGTGTTTATAATTTTCATCGAAATTTGAAATTATTCATCTATTAATTCATCAAATATTTTTCTGCCCCCTCTTCTCCTTTGGAGACTCCAATTACACATATATTAGGAGCTTGAAGTTGTCCCACAGTACACTGACACTCTGTTTCTTTTTTTTTCTTTTTTTATTCCTTCTTCTCTCTGTGTTTCATTCTGAATAGTTCCTATTTCTATGTCTAACAAATTTATTAATCTTCTTTCAAGCAATGTCTAATCTGCTGTTAATCCCAGTCCAGGGTATATTTCATTTTAGACACCATAATTTCAATCTCTAGAAGTTCAGTTTGAAACTTTTTTGTATCTTCTGCATTAACCATGTTGAGTCTTCTATCTAGTTTCTTGAACATATGAAATACAGTTTTAATGCCCTTATCTACTAATTCTATCATCTGTGTTAATTCTGGATCAGTTTCAATTGATTGGATCTTCTCATTATTATAGATAGTATTTTTCTCCCTCTTTGCATGCTTTACAATTTTTGATGATATGCCAAACTTTGTGACTTTTTTTTTTACTTTGTAAGGTACTACATATTTTTGTTGTCCTATAGATATTCTTGAGCTTTGCACTGGGACATAATTGCATTTCAACTTTTTAGGGAGCTAAATTTGTGGCCGTTAACCTCCATGGTGCCTTTAACTTCTCTAGTAGTCAAATTGGTCCCCTAACCTTCCCATGGTACCCTTAACCTTTCCTTCGTACCCTTAACCTTTTCACTAGACAACTTGTTGGTGGGCGCAGTGTCTCATGCCTGTAATCCTAGCACTTTGGGAGGCCAAGGTGGGAGGATAGCTTGAGGTCAGGAGTTTGAAACCAGCCTGAGCAAGAGTGGGATCCTGTCTCTACAAAAAATTTTAAAAAAATAGCTGGGTGTGGTGGCACGCATCTGTAGTCCCAGCTACTCGGGAGGCTGAGGCAGGAGGGTCCCTTGAGCCCAGGAGTCTGAAGTTGCTGTGACCTGTGATGACACTACCACACTCTAGCCTGGGTGACAGAGTGAGACTTTGTCTCTCAAAAAACAAAAACAGAAACACCACACAGCTCGTGTTACTATAGAGTTTGGTAATTTGACAGAAACAATTATCTATGAATTACCCTATGAAGTCTCCTTTGAGTCTCACTTTTAGTGCTTCATTGTCACTTTTCACATTTTGAAGTGGGGGAGGTTTATACTGCCACTGACATTATAGTAAGTCGTCACTTAAAGTCGTTGATAGGTTCTTGGAAACTATGACTTTAAGTGAAATGACATATAACAAATCAATTTTTTCCTCATCAATGTTTTAAGGAAATTATGTTGAAGAATACGATAGATACCACATTATTTGAGGCCATATTGTATGTCATTTTGCTTAAAATCACTCTTTCCAGGAACCTATCAACAACCTTGAGTGAAGACTTAACTGTACTTTATTCATCTCCTTTCCACCTTTTCTTCTCCCCCACATAGTTATCTCTCCACTGTCCTTGCAATTGTGTGAGGCTGTGGTATATGGTTGTTAATGAGCATGGCTAAGGGACTGTCCAGATTCAAACTCTGTGATACTGTCCATGCAGGCACTTGATAGCCCCCTAATGGCCCAAGAATATCAGGAGTATTCTTTTCAGTTGGACCGTTTAAGGCATCATTAAACAAACAAACAAAAAGCTAGATGTGGACATGTTAATACAAAGAACATGATCATAAGCAGGATTTTCCAAATTTCTAGATAAAATCTATGCTGCTTGCTTATCATGCTTCTATAATATAGCATAATCAGTATTTTATGTAAGAATTACAACTTAAATACATGCTATTTTCAAGTAGATGTAGATAATGTTTGTTAGGGTAGGACTGAATCATGACAAATGGAATTGGACCAAAGCATTTCCTGAATTCAGACTATTGAAATCTTTTATAAAGTGTTAAGAATTAGGTGACACAAATTTATTGTCTCTTGAAAAGATTTTGTTGTATAAATTCTATGTGGGGAAAAAGAAGGATAGATGACAGCTAGCTTTTTTGTTTTGTTATGTTTTTTGTAAATGGAAACAGCATCTAGAGTCTGCCTGAGGAAAAATTGCCTATGAAGATCATATTTATGAATAAAAACAAAATTTCCTTTGTGGTTTAATTCAACAAGCAATTATGGTAAAACATCATTAACTCAGATATACTCATTTTTCAATATGTGATCTTTTGGGCAAAGTGGACGGAAGCTTACATTTGTCTATAAAATTTCTTCTTCATGATATTTTTAGATAATTTTTGTCACTGCCATTTTTGGGGGTATTGCCCATAACTTTGTCTTATTAGGTCTCCATCCTTCTTAATATTATTATGCTTGTCATCATCCCAGGTACCCATGCTTCCACGTAGTTTATCTGTGGCTGATATTCTGATCCTGATCTCACAAAGCAGAAGCCCCATGAGCTAATTTGGTAGTGATCTTTTACATATGAACAACACTTTTCACTTTACAAAGACTTTTATTTTTTATTGAATTTAATCTTCACATGAAGCTACTTTTCCCTATTTTACAGATATGAATATTAAGGTTCAGTATGGTTGTCATTAATACTGTTCACCAAATGTTTCTACTTCTCCTCCCTGCTATGCAGATGCTAACATGGCATTTCCTGGCTCTTTTATGGTTGTGTGGAGCCAGATGACTGGTACTCACCAATGAGTGGTTAGTGGAAATGGCATGTACTGCTTCTGGGCTGAGTATTTAATTATCAATGTCACACCCTCCAGAACACTCTTTTTCTTTTGCCAAAGGACTGGCAATGTTCACAGTAGTAGCTGCTAAGTGACTAAAATGGACATGAAGCATGAGCTGCACTGGTGTTTCCCAAAATGTCTTCCAGCTAACAGTTAAATTTTTCTGTACTACTCAGTTTGTCTAAGCCACTAAATACTAGATGAACTTTGAACCCCCAGGAGTCAAACAGTATGTAAAGTTCTCTAGAAGTATTTGACTGGAAAATCCTATGTTTTCTTCTATAAGAACTTGAAGGGTTAGTATTCTGCAGAATACACTTTGGGAAGCCTTGTGCTAGACCTCTGTGCTTCTGTTCACGCATGTTTCTTCATCTTCCTGATGTCAAGGGCTTTGGTTAGAGAAGTTTGATGGAGGTCTAGAGGGAGATTAGAATTAGATTGAAGATCACTTACCACCAAGATCAGCACGAGCTACAAAGAAAGGTGGCCAGTGAGAGTACCTGAAGGAACAAGACGAAGATCAGCTGTATGTCCAAGCAAACTGTGAACAACAAAGAGGAGAGAAGGGCAGTCTCCTAGACAAAGCAAAGGGATAGGTCATAACCAGGCAAATGAGCCTACAAAGTACATGGATGATGGAAGAATGCATAGATGAGGCAGACTGATGACCAGGCAGTGAGCATGCAAAAGGAAGAGGCAGAGACAGAGCCTGCCAAATAGCTACTATAGCAATTATAAAAGCTCACAGTTAGAGAATTCATTAAGTGCTAGGCACTTGGATTAGTGCTTTACACATTTTGTCACTTAATCCTGCAAGCATTATTAGTATCCCCACTTCACAGGCAAGGAATTTACACAGTGTTACACAAATATTAAGAAAGTAAGTTGGGATTTTTAATCCATATCAGCCCAATTTCAAACACCATGTATTTACCCACTATACTCTACTGCTTCTCCGTAGCTCAGGAATCCCAGTGCCTATGAAAGATACTCTTTGCTGCATCGGCTTTTCTCTTTACTAGCCTAATTAGTGAGATTTGAGTGTATTAGCAATGAAGTATCTAGAGCAGTATGCCCCTGGGATATAATTTAGGGGACTTTCATGTTTGGATAACCAGGTATTTAGCTCTTTCCCAAAAGATCTTATCCTTTGAAATAAGATGATTCTTATCTTATAGATGAATCATCTTCCAAAATGATGATAATTAGTAAACAAAAGACCTTCAAAACACATTGATGAATAGAATCACTTTCTAATATGAGGCAATATCATTTTGATCTCAAAAAGAAACTGCAGTGTGGTTTGTGACAGAAGCAGAAAATGGTTATGAATTGATCTAACTCTTGTATAGCTGGTTTTGGTCATTTGTATCTGGAGAAATACGTTTGAAACTGCTAAGCCTCTAAAAGAAGGTGACTTCTAATTCAGAAAGTCTCTTTTTTTTCTTGCACTGTTCAAAGATTGGATTTGGATCATTTTGCTTTACCCCAATGCTTAGTTTCTGTGATTAGGTCTACAGAGATCAAGAGATATTAATCATAAACTTTGAAATGAAAAGACCTCTGATTCATCTAGAATTTGTTGAGTAGATGAGTCAGTATATTGATTAACTTGGGTGAGTACTGACACTTTTTCCATTTCATTACTAGTCATCCAGACACAAAACTGGTGGTGAGATGCTGCTATATACCTTTTCATCCTTAGACTTTGCTGTGATTTGGTTAGCTTTTTTTTTCTCTTGTTTATCTCTGCAGGGCTGAAATCCAAGCTATAAACAAAGGCATTGATTAACTCAGTGAGTTGAATCACTTGGTGTTTAATTATGAACTACTTGGAGATTGTTAAAAATTCATGCAGTCTTGTACTCATGGTGGTACAGGTTTAAAAGTCATTAAGAAACAGCATGACTAGCTTAGATAATTAATATTTGGCTTGAAAAATAAAAACATTGCAATTATGAACAGCATGACCCATGGTCAATTATCTATCACATTTTTTTTCAAGTAAATGCCACAATCCAAATGGATTTATTATGAAATTAGCCATTCATTCATTCAACAAGCATTTATTATTATTAACTACTGGGTATCAAGAACTGTGTCAGAGACTGTCAAGAATACAAAGATGAGCAAAATTCTAGCCGTATTCTCAAAGATTGTATAATCTACCAGAGGAGTCAATACCGCTGCACATAAAATGCCCTTTAATAAAAGATATATGTATAAAGTGAGTAATAAATATACCAAAGTAATTTGGAGAAAAGATATCTTACTTTTAGTGGGGAAATATAGGAAAAGCTTCATGGAATATATAGAATTCTGAGAAGCAATAATGAACAGAGAAGGCATGATTAGAAAGTAAAATGTTATGAAAGATAAGGTACATTCAGGGACTGAAACTAAGATATTTTAACAACTACGAATGAATGGCACAGGGCAGTGCCTCCCAAACTTTATCGTTCGTAAGAATCACTTGAAGAACTTTTAAAATGCAGATTCCTTTTTAGTATGGCTAGGGTGGGTTATGACATTCTGCATTTTTAACCAGGCAACATCATTTGCCTCTCAAGTAATGCCCATGCTGTTGGTCCATGGAACACATTATGTGTAGCAAGGTACTACAGCACTCCACTAGGAGTCAAAGACTGAGGAGTGCTCATGGTCAACAGTGTGATCCAGACAATAAAGGCTGTAGGATTTTATAAGAAGGTGAGGTCAATGAGCACTGTAATAGTTAGAGAATGTTTTTGATAAGAGGTAGAGCTAGAACTGGGATGTGAAAGAGTAGAGGACTCAATCAAATATGTTGGAGGAAGAGATTCTAGGTAGGTAAAATATGGTGAACAAATGTGCAGGGAAAGGAAAGCATATGATCTATCCAGGCAACAATGAACAGACCGGTCTGGCTGGGGTGAAATCTTTGTGGAAGGGATTAATGGGTTATAATACTAAAAGCATAAGGTTAAGATCAGATCATGGAGGTCCTTGATAGTCAGACTAAGATACATCAAGATCAGCTTGCCTGCAGGCTTGGCATGATGGGGCTACACACTGCAAAGTCAACAATTAAAAAACCCCACAAAAGTATCATCCTGTTACTAAGCCATGTACCCACAGCACTGGGCCTGCCCGGAGGGGACACTTAAAATTTTGTGCAGAGCTGCCATATGGGCACCTGACAAGGAAGGCTGGTAAAGTGAGTGTCCAGCTAGTTTGAGCTTCTATAGACGGTATATTTACTAATGTTTAGTACTACTGTGTATCAGGAAGAAACATCAAGAGTCAGCTAGACTTAAAGGACTAAAGATTAGGAGGAAGGTCAGGTGGAAGATTGTGATTTGGAAGACAATTATATTAGCACTGGAGGATGTTGAAGTTGCCCAAGGAGGAAGTCTGGAGGAGGGGTTCTTAACATTTTCTGCAGGGTCATGGACCCCTTTGAAATCAAATTGAAGTATAGACCCTTTAACCCAAAAGAATGTACAGATGCACATACAAACACAAATTGGTATAAACTTATAGAGGTTTCCCAAAACCTTCTGAAGTTTGTCCATTTCTTCCTAAGATTAGAAACCCTGCTTCTAAAGAGGATAAACAAAGGTAGAAGTACAAAGCCTTGGAAGAAGAAGCAGTAAAGAAAAACAAGGAGCCCTCAGAGAAGTAAAAAGAGGAACTATATATTTCAGTAGACTTCCTGAGCCAACAGAAAAGAGAGTATCTAGAAAGAAATGTCAACGTTATCATAGGTCATAGTTCAATGAGGAAGAGCATATTGGTTTAGGCAAAGTCAAGGTTGATGCACAAGAGAGAAAATTGAGTAGCATGTTGAGAACATAAACTCTATTAAGAGAGGTAAGAAGTAGGTAAACAATGAGGAAGTAGAGTTGGAAAAAAAGAAGGATTATACAAAGAGAGATGGTGGAAAAAATGGGTAAAGTAGAGAGGAATTCTAGGATGAATAAGAAGAAAGTTAAGGAAGCTCATATCAGTAAATTAGGGTGTGAGGTTGTTGACTAAGGAGGGTGCTTAGAGTTGGCAGCTTGAGAAAATGTTGGAATTGGTTGCTGTGAACATAGGGAGTCCATATGAGATGAAATCAAGATTTGCAATCAATACTTGATATATTATTGGTGATGAAACGTATGGTGCTTTTGAGCTCGCAATGTTTCTCTTTGCCAAATTTTTCTCGAGAGTTGATCATTTATACCTGACATGTTCAATTGCAGGACTAAATTCTTGGGGAAAAAAAAGCTGGGCATATCTGCTCCAAGCTATAATCTCATGTTACTGTAAGCCTATTTTTTGTAAACAAGTTTCCCACATCAAATGAAATCTCCCCATGGAGGTTATCTGTACAGCTGATCCTCTGGAGAGGCAGTCATTGACAATGAAGTAAATTAAAAACTTCACTGAAATTACTGTACACACATGCATACAGGGTACAATTTCATATTATAATGTGCATGTAAATCATGAGTATCAGATAGCCAATCAGCAGGAATTTGAAATTTATTACAGTTATTGGCATACCACCCAGTGTAGTGATAACGGTCCAATTTGGAGCATCCGAATATAGGCAGATTTCTGTTTCCTCTGCTTCCTGGCTAAGGGTCTAAAGGTCTTAAGGGGGAAGTTATGTAGATAAAGAAGAATGAAGACTGATCCAGGCTAACATGGTGAAGCACAAATACATTTTGCAGACAAAATATGTTGTTTGTGACTACCAAAATTGTGAATGGGTTTTTAAGATGGATTGAAATGTAACAACTACCTCCATTGTAGGCAGTCCCCAGATCATCCCATTCACTTTTATCAGCTCTAATATATGGTGCCCATGGAGATTACAGGCAAAAATAACCTAGCACAGGGCCTGGTATGCACAGTAGCTTCTGGGCGGGCGTGGGCAGTTTCTCCTTTCTCCTTTTTAATTGGTGATTGTAGGAAGGAAGCGATACTGTCTTAATTACAGCACAGTGAATCCAGCCTTAGCAATTAAGGCTTCTACCCACAGTAAAACTTACATTTAATTTTAATTCATAAATAGTTATATTTTTGAGCCTCTACATGAATTTTTCGACATTTGTCCACATTACAAAAACGCAACATCAGATGACACATTTTGGCACTGCATTTAATCTCCATTTGAGAGACAGAGAATTGTAATGGGGAGTTGGCAGAGGTGTGTATCTGCATTTCTAGCTGGTTGTAGCATTCTGTTCCTCTTTGAAGCTCTAAAAGTCATCATTTCTCCTAAGCTGTGAGAAAATGGCTGGACTCTCCACGATGCCAATATTTTACCGTCATCAATTTATCCAGGGACTGAGAACACACATATCAGTCATCTATGGTATTCTAACAAAATAACCAAGCTAGAGAGCTGTAAAATATGGGTTCCCAGCCTACCAACCATTCAGTTGTTATGTGTAATGTATGCACCACACCGTCCTCATCAAAAAACTTTCTAAAAACCTAATTGCCCTTCTGAGTTTATTCTAAGAAAAGAAGGGCATAGAACCCAAGCCTTTGAAGAGGAAGACATGAACCCTGAACCCTTGGAGGTCACAAATGCCACACAGTGCCAGTGGAGCCCACCAACAGAGAGCAGAGGAAACATGCTCAGTCATGCATGACAGTCCAATCAAGCATATGGCAGGAGCAATTTTCCCATTTGACATCTTACCTCCTTTTGAGTGTCTCACAATCAATCAACCACTATTTCTGAGGACCCATTATGTGCAGGGCCTCATGTTTGTACCTATGGTGATCTATACAACAGGCTGAAAAGACAACACAGAGGTCTTTGCTGTAACTTGCCTTCCTTTAACTAGGATTTCCTAGGTTTCTGATAACATGTTCAGGGGTGGTAATGGGACCATGGGCTCAATGTTTTCTTTAATTAAAAGATAGATGTAGAGAAAGCAGAATATTGTTATTAAAATCATATATTAATGTTAAAACATTCTGTGTAGAATTGAGTTAGTTTTGTGTGGAGTGAAATTTTGTTCTGAGAGTAAACTCCATGACACAGCATTTCAAGAGGGGGATGGGAACTAAATTATCTGTGTTCAAAAAGTGTGGCAGTAGGCCGGGCGCGGTGGCTCACGCCTGTAATCCTAGCACTCTGGGAG